>VZRX01020667.1:49099-83989 GCA_013398075.1 Notiomystis cincta
AAAAAAAAAAAAAAAGATTGAAAGGTGACTTAATTATAGTTTATAATATCTTCCTGGCAAGAAAATATTGGCTTTTAATGGATTCTCTAATCTAGTAGAGAAAGACATAATAAATCCCTTTAATATATATGGCAATCACTTTACCCACCAGTGAAACAGAGATGCTTCTGAATAAGAGTATAGAAGTTAGCAGTGTTCAAAAGCAATAAAGAATAATTAAGGGCAGAAATAAAGCAGGATGTTATGGGCAATTAAAACTACAGGAGTAGTCTTGAAGGGAAGGATATAATTTTTCCAAATGGATTTTCTCAAAACAGAAGCCACTAATTCCTATTCTTTGTGAAGTCACTTTATAAAGTGTCATAGCTCCTTTAATGACCAAAGGGGGCAGAACTTCTGCTTTTTATACCACTCAAAGCATATTCTTGCAAGGTACATTGAGGTACATTCAGTGTCACAATGAGAAAACAGAGCAGAATCTTTTTCATTCTGGGTTTCTCTCAAGCTGTGCTCAGCTCCCAAGGCACCCATATCCCATTCATGCAACTGTGTAGCCACATCACTAATGGTTTCTCATGCTGTGACTGGCTTTGCACACAGGAAACTATTCCCAGTGGTACATTGCTTCTCATAGTGTATGAACACTATGTCATCATATGCTCTTGGGGTGTGAAAAAAATATGAGTAGCTGCTCATATCTGTCATTTGTTGGAACAAAGACTAAACTGACAACTGATATAGTGGCTTGTGTTAATTTGACAGTGTTCACTTGAGACTGAGACCAGAGCATTTATCTGTTATCTAAGCCAAATCCTGTCATACGGATGAACAGGTAGGGCATTCATTGTTTTTGTGTCACTTTGCCCCCTAAGCGATGCAAGGACAAAAGACCAGGAACTGTTTTATATCCAGTTTCTGCCTCAAGCAATGTTCAGAGTTTGGCTCCAATTGCCTGGGAAGCAGAGACTTTGCCTTTCTAATAAAAATTCTGATGAAGTTTAGAAAGTGGCAAATAAAACTTAATGTCAATACACAGTGATTGCAATCACCAAATTAAAGCACACTTTTGGGGAGAAGAGGATGTGGAGCAAATGGCTATACAGTCAAAGCCGAGAAAGACAGCAAGTACAGGAGCAAAGTTTATAAGGAGACAGAATAAAAATGTAGGCATGGGTATTGTCAAAGTAGATCTTCACACCTATCTCAGACTGGTGGAGGTGAGACTCCCTTACTCTGAGCTTTCAGTTCTAGGAAAAGAATGGTGCTATAAACTATTAATGCTCCTAATCATTCCCTACAGAGAAAAAAAATTGAACATCATGAAAAAATTTTTCACCCAGTAATCCCATAGTCAATGTGTACAAGATGGCCTTGTGCTAAGATTTCTCTAAATCACACACTTACAATCTTTCCATTTTTACTCTCTGTAAAGCAAACCTTTGATATCTCTAACACTGTCTTTTCAAAGTCTTAGTATGAAATTAATGAAATAAAACCACAAGTACATTGTGAACATTCCATTTGCCATGTAGTGTTTTGAATGCTGAAAGTTCTCCCTATCATTTTTTAGGCTTTGTTGTTGTTTTTTTTCCCCTGCAGTTCTGATGACTGGAACTTGTTTGAAAAATGCACTTAAAGAAAATCTAAGGGTTTGCAGACAGTAAGACTCCTGAGATTGGGGTTTTTGAAAATTCACAACAGTTATGAAACACAGAAAAAAAAAATCACAAGACTTGCCAGCACTGAATTAATAAAGTGAGAAAATAATCTTCCTGCTCGTGTCCCAGATACCTAGGATACCTACAAGCTTTTGCTTGTAGGCTCTGCATTTACAATCAGAAATTTTATTGACGCATTTGAACTAACGGATTTCAGATTTGTACATCTGAAGGTTGATGCAAGGATTTTCTCAACAAAGCAGTCTTGACTTGGGGACTCACTTTGGACAAGAAATAAGCATTAAAGTTGTATGAGAAAAGCATATCAGTAAAACTTGAGAATCAGTGGGAAAAAGCTTAGGTGATACAGAGAAAAGTCTTTCCTGATCTCTCTGGTTTTGCCCAGGTTTCTTTTTACTCTAAATTCTTCCTGGTTTTGGACAAAACTTTTTGACTTCTTATTTAATTTATTTGGCTTATTGCTTACTTGTTCTTAGCATCCCTAGATTGCAGCAAACAGTGTCCCACAATGTTACCAACTTCAGTTATGCTTATTTGCTATCTTTTCTGCTCCTTATTAAGAGCTAGTCAAAACAACAAGCAGTTGTTTCTAAGTAATTATAAGGAATAGTTATGAAGTTTCATGTAATGCTTAGATTTATGGAGTCATCAGCAGATGTAAATTATCTTTGTTTACCTTGATGTAAAGAAAATGTACATTCAAATTCTGTAAACAGGCTTATTTACAACTGAGAGATTCTGAAAAAACAGAAACCAAAAAATGTGCATTGTATTATGTTTTGTATCTGAGCTACACCCATTCTGCCCAAGATTGTTACAGGTCCTTCAAGACCCAGGGCCAGGAAGCTGTTTGGCCCAGGGGGCCTTTAAGAGAGAGGACAGCACTCATACAAGGTGTCCTTCTCTTTCTCTTTCCATTCTTGCAGGGCTCCTAAGAGAGTTGCTTCTCTAAGCCAATGCAGAAACCTTCTTTAGTTTCTTTCTGAGTGCCGTTTTTGGCTCAAGTCTCCAAGAAATTTCATTTTCCAATTCTAAACTCTCCTGGGCAAATTCCACAAATACCTATCTGCAGCCACCAAGCCAGGACAGGGGGTAGGGGCTCCCATTTTCAGTGCCCAGCAGGACTACTTCTTTTCCCCTGCAATGTGGTGCCAACTCAGAACTGCAGTGTTGACACCAGTTGGGTCCATCCTGCCAAGAAATTAGAGAAATTAGCACTGCTGGTTCCTGCCAGTGCCCAAGTTCCAGCCACCATTGTCAATGGAACTGTCACTGCCAGGGGAGTGACCTTCTCTAACGGCTCGAGAGGCATTTGATAGGTTTTGGAATCAAGGTTTCTTTTTGTTTTGTCCTTGTTGCCTTTTGGTTGTTGTTTGGGGGAAAAGGGAGATTTTGTCACTGCAGAGGTCCAGTTGCTCCCTTGATTTTTTTCCCCTCTGTTCTCTCTCTCTGTTTTTCTCTGTCCACCACATGGTCAGGAGAAGGGGGCTTATGTGTCCTCTTGTCTTTGTCCTTTGAAATACACAGAGCCTGCTATCTTGAGGGAGGGCCTTATCTGTCATCTTGTGTTCTTTGTTCCCAGGTAGTCCATGCTTTTCAGCACCGTTGTATCTAGTGCTTACTACTGTTATATTGATTGTTGGTGTTTCATTTTTTTAGTAAACTGTTATTTTTCCACTTATATCTTCTCACACATGTCTCTCCCTACTGGTGAAAGGGGAGCTGTTAAAACTAAAAGGAGAGGTAACTCATTTTGGAGTGTCAGCCCTGTAAATTGTCTTAAACCAACACAATTTCTGTGGCAGAAGCTTTGGTTTAAGTGAGTCTTCTCTTCTTTCACTGTCTGTATCACAGTTGGGTGCAATACATCTCTCATTGTAGCATTTCAGTAGTTTTTGGCACGGTCTTATAAACCTCTGAAGGAAAATTGCTAAATGGAAGCCATAAAGATAGCATTGCAAAGCCAACTCAGAGTGTCATTGGATATTTCATGTTGGAGGTAGCAGGTATTTAAAGCATGTTATTGCTCCCTTACCATCCACCTTCTTTCCTGATCTTTACATTTCAGTAATATAAGATAAATTTATGTCTGCCTTGAAGAGAGAGGCTGCTGGAACATATTTCTATCGCTGAGAGCAAACCAATCCCAAGAAAGGGTTAATTCTCCTCTCTCACTGTGTTGGTCAGCTCAAAGAGGAATCTCTCAAGAGTCAACAGGACTCTATTTCATTATCTTACAAGAATCCATTTGGTTTCTGACCACATCCAACTATTCTCAGGAAAAGAAACCTCTAATTACAAAGGTCAGAAGGGGATTATGCTAGGATTTGGCCTCTGCCTCAAAAATGAAATGAAGAAAAACAGCTTTCCTTACCCATTTCAAATATTTGTGATTAGTTGTAACTAATTTTAGACTAGTTTTAACTAATTTGGATTAGTTTTTATTATCCCTCTACTTTGAAATCTTTGCTTACCATTGTTTATAAATGTATACAGGATATAGGGTAGTGGGAGACAAATAAACTCTGAAATACCCCAAATTGTCTTCTGTATTTAAAGTCTTATGGTTTTGAGGTGTGATGTCATTTTGAACCAGTCCAGGGGGAATGAAGCAGGTAGCAAGGAAGAAAAGGTCAGATGAGGAGCTGATGCTGGTGGGAAAGGAAGCTGGGTGACAGGAGGAGACACTGGGACATGGTGAGGACACCAGGAGTGGTGAGCAGTAAAGCTGGATTGATGGGAAGTGCTCCAGCAGAGTGAGGAACTGGGCAGGGCAGGATCAAGGAGCTAGGGACAGAGAAAGGGAGTCAACAGTAACTGAAGAGCCAAGTTAACATGTAAATATGGTAAATATCTCTCTGAGTGCTGACACACAGTGATAGGACAGTCTAAAGCATCACAGCCTCTGACAAGCTTCAGTAAAACACATTTCAGATTGATTGTTGTTTAGGATTCTATTAATATAGGACTTTTTTGTAGACAGTTTAATAAAAGTGTGATGTTTAATAAATTTGTGACTGAAATCAATGAGAGAATCATTGAACCAGAACATGATAAGGTTGTCCTATATAGGTACAGAGGAGGGGTAGCAATTTACTTCTGTGATACAAATGCTTATATTTGCCTGTAGGTGGGTGAGGCGAATGTGACACATTGTGGAACTGTAGCTGTACTCACCACCATGCCAATGCAACAAATTCCCTGGGGGAGCCTTTTCAATTCAGAAATTTTTCTGAATACCTTCCTGCATAATGGAAGAGAACTGTTAGCCATTTTTCCTTCTGACTTTTCAGATGCCAGCTCTCTGCATGATCTGTGAAAATTCCCCTGCAGCACTTCCTGTTTTACATTTTATACCTTGCAGAATATGCCTAGATTGCCTCGAAGAAATAAATTCACAGGTTCATAGATTACCACCCTTCATGAGAGTCTGTCTCTTTCTTCGTCAAAATACTTTGAAATCATCCTCAAGGTAAGCCAGGTTAAATGCAAGAAGTTGGTAGTTACAACATACAAAGTAGACAATAGAGTTACAAATAATTATTAAATACCAGTGTGGAAATTAAAGAATAAATCTACTTAATTTGTGCTAGGATTAAATAAACAGAAAAGACTCCTGGGCTGGTTTTTTTCAGTCACTGGTGCCAGCCCTAACATCTGTCTGTGAGGTGTTACTCTTCAGGCGATGCTCATCATAAAACAAACAACAAAACAAAACAAAACAAAAACAAACAAACAAAAAAACACCACAGAACAATCCACACATTCCTTCCAAACAAACCTGTATGATTTTTTGGTCTCGGGGGTTTTTGTGTGTCTTTAAAAAATTAGCTTAGGAAATTCTATACACATGTAAACCCTTAAATTGTGGTGGGTAGAATAAGCACTCTGAATTTAGTAACTGCTGCAATGAAGGTTGAATAAGAAAGAAATTTCTCCAAGCTGTATTGTGCTGGGAAGGAAGGGGTGCATTTTACTTCTTTGTCAGAATTCCTGAGTGATAAGTAAATCACTACAGCCACAGATATCAAGGAACATCAGTAAAAAATTGATTTAATCTTCCTTAAATTTAGTTGCTTTAAGTGTATATAGTCAACAGAAGGGGACAGACATTTTTAAAGGGTGATTCTTCAAATCCGTCTAAAGACATTAAATGGCAGAAATCACCTCTGGAAGTTCTTGTCATTCCTAACCACAGCAAACTAATTTAAATCCAAACACCTAACTTTTAGACCCCTGTTCTTGGTCCTCCCAAAGACTGAAATTTATCTTACCTAGGCTACAAACAAGACATGTTTTCTCTGTCAGTGTGGAGAGGCATCTACAGAAGGCAGTTTGTCCTGTTATAAAGGTCTTTTGTAACAGGTGGAGGCAATGGCTCTCTTGAGCAGCCTGTCACTCCATTAGCTGGAGAAAGAAACAGCTTTAACAGTTTGTTCAGGTTAGATGCCTTAAGTTGAAATTAATTTCAACCCGTGTTTGCTTTCCCAGCTTTCGATTTGCTGAAGTTTTGAGTGCACCTTCAATCAGCAGGAGGCACAGCATGGTCTGAACAGGAAAAAGACCACACCCCACTCGGAACTCTGTAAAATGAGCAAAGAGATAACTCAAAGTGGATCTACTAAAATTAGTGGCTAATCATTAGGAATAATTCCAATATTCTTCATTTCAGCACTTATAAATTGGGATAATGCCAAGCTTCCAATATTGAGATATTTTGTGAAAATTAAGAAATTGATGTCTGAACAGTCTAATAATGTGTGTCACAGAATAGCTCCTGAACAAATTAGCAACCATTGTTACAGCAAGAATTTAATATTATGTAGTAAACAAGCCTTGAGAGAAATGCAAAATATGAAACAGTCATTCACTGAGAGCATCAAGCACACCAGATGTTACAGTTTTCCTTTGGGCTCAAAACTAAGCAATGCAACTCTTAAAAGAGTTCACTTTAAGGAAAATCTTCATTTGCAGATCTCCCCAAATTTGGATTTCCTTGCTTCTTCTTTCTTTATTTGGTAATCTGAATAAAGCTTAAATAATACTTTGGTGTGTATCATACTACATTTTTTGCACATAGATATGGGAAAAGGATGACAGAGGTGATACTGCCCTTTTACTCATCCCTGGTGAGGCCACATCTGGAATTCTGTGTCCCAAGTACAAGAGAGATGTGGAACTCCTGAAATAGGCCCAGTGAAATGCAACAAGATGATTTAGGGACTGGAGCTCCTCTCTTATGAGGAAAGGCTGAGGGAGCTGGGCCTGTTCAGCCTCAAGAAGAGACAACTGAGTGGGGAACTCATCAATGTCTGCAAGTATCTGAAGGAGGGGTGCCAAGAGGATGGAGTCAGACTCTGCTTGGTGGTGCCAAGAAATATCTGAATCAAAATACAGTTTAAAATGCCATTATGCAAACTATAGAAAAATTTGCAAACATCCATGATTCTAAGCATTGAACCTTCATGTTTCTAAGCATAGAATTGACTGCCATATTAATAGTTGATAAGAGTGTTTCAGAAAAGAAACTACAATTCAAGGCCATTTTAGACCTGAAGTACATGTAGAATTCGATATTTCTGTTGTTAATTGTTCATGCAGTTTACATCCATATAGGTATTTATACTGTCCTCTCTGTTGTGGTGCCTAAGTATGTCCTAAATAAATAACACAGTAAGATCCATTCAGCAGAGAGTCTTGGAAAAAAGGAATCACCATCATAGAAGAAGCTTCAATGTGTAATATTCATCTAAATGGCAAGAGTACTTTCAGAAAGAATTGCAGAGGAGATGGACATGTTCCTGTTATGGAGCTATTTGTAACTTCCCAACAACTTGTTGTCAAATGTCTGGTTAAAGTCAACTTGTGTTTCTCCAATGAAGTAAACAGGCTTTTTCCTCTACATTTGTGGGAAAGTCTGATATAGGCAAAATAACTGCCTGCATTGGAAATGAGCAACAGATAAGTGCACAGTGTATATACACCGGCCAGGTATAAACCGATGCTTGGATGAGCCCTCCCAGCTTCACTATTCATCATGAAGGTCTTGAGAGACAACATTTGAAATAAAGCCCATCAAATCTATTGCAACTGGCTACTCTTCTCTAAATTAGGAAGAAGGGTGGTGTTATGAGATTCCACCAACCAATTTGACTTCCTCTACAGTCAATTATGTTTAGATGGCAAAAAAGTAAGAAATCAAGAAAATAACAGTTGATCTCAGAACATGAACTCATGAAAGCTATCACCTTACAGTAGTGAAGGGTGTATGATTAACTCATGAATGCTGAAGGACCTGCCCATGCTGTTCCTGTTGTAAACCAGCTGATAAATAAGCAGTGCAGATAATTGTCGTGGTTTAAGCCCAGCCAGAAACTCAGCTACACATAGCAATGGCATGAGGGAGAGAACTGGAAGGACAGAAGTGAGAAAACTCATGGGCTGAGATAAAGACACTTTAATAGGTAAACTAGAAGTTGCACAGAAGCAAAGCAAAGTAAGGAATTAATTTACTGCTTTGCAAGGGCAGGCAGGTGTTCAGCCATCTACAGGAGAGCAGGGCCCTGTCACATGGAATGGTGATTCTGGAAGATAAATGCTACCACTCAAAATGTTCTCCTCTTCTTACTTTTTCCCCCTCTCTATATAATGGACAGGATGTCATACATTATAGAATTTCCCTTTATTAGCTTTATATAATCCTTCCTTATCAGTTTGAGTCAGCAGTCCTGGCTGTGTCCCCTCCCAGCTTTTGTCTGCCTACAGCCCCCTCGTTGGCAGGGGCTGTACAGGAAGCAGAGAGAACTCAGCTCTGTGTAAGCACTGCTTAGCAAAAACATATTATCGACACCATTTTCAGTGCAAACCTAAACATAGTCCCACAGCAGCTACTTTGAAGCATATTAACACTATCCCAGCAAAAGGAAAAGTTTCCCCTTTATGGTTTCAGTGCTCTAGTTTCTTGTGCACCCTCTCCTTTAAAACATGAGAAACTCAATTGGAGGAAAAATAAAAATTATACTGGTGCAAATATAGTGTAACACAGTGAGTGAACCATGAAGTCCCTGTAGTTTGACCCCGTTCTAATTGAAATCAGTTAAAAATAGTCCCAGTGACTTCAATGCTGCAGAATCAGCCCCTAATCTCTGAGAAGCCAAAGATTTTACTATCCCTGAATGCTGAATGCCTCATTTGGGGTCTAAAGAAATATGTGATTAAAATCTAATTTTGTCACAAGATGTACTCAGACTGAAGCTGAGCAAATAATTGATCATGAATAATTTATATGAGGAAGTTTATCTCTTTTCTTTGTCCCTGAACATTCATGAATAGATCATCATTTCTTCAAATTCACTTTTGCAGATTTTCTTGATTTTGAATAAACTGGGTGCAGTTTTCTTCACATATTGATTACTTGATCTTCACTCTTTCAGCTGTTTTAATTATTTATGATTAGTCAGAAATCTCACATGATGTATCACTCTAATAGCATTTCTGGCACAGACACTTCTTTAAAACTAAATTACATTAAAAAAAAATAAATCACCAAAAGCCTGCACAAGAGCTTAGTAAATCTCTTTCCATTTCTTACTTCAAAATGCAAATAGAAGGGGGCACAAACATGAGTAAAGCAAAGTTGTTTTCTTTTGTTTAACTAACTGATTAGTCAGAGGCTTTCCCTGTCTGCCTTTCCAATCGATTGAGGTTGTGTTGCAATAGAGGATTTTATGGAAATAAGTTGTTTGTCCCTGTGTATTTCATATGGCTGCAATCTTGAAATATTAAATGTTATGTTTTCTCTCTCTACACCTTTATGACTGCTGTTGTCATCACTTCAATATATACACACTTTTGAAATTGCATAGATCAACTATCTATTCACTATATCCATTTCCCTGTAGTTAATAATGTTGAATTTGTGTTTTTATTATTCTCTTTTAATTTTCCATGTAATTTTCATCTGTGCATTTTATGCAAAAGTATTATAAACTAGAAATAAAATTTAGAATAAGAAGGCAAAAAATGTGGGTATAAATGTTCAAAAATTAAATCACCTTTTTAAAAGAAAGGGTGTAACATTTTTTCCTTAATATATTGGAAACAACGTACAAGAAGCCCTTAAGAAAATATTTCTACAATATTATCACTTGTACTGTCAAGAAATAAATAAAGGTCATCCAAAATTGAGAATGAGCCTATATGTATTTCTAAACTGTCCTCTAAAATCATCTAGAATTGATCAAGAAAATTCTGGCACAGTAAGTAACTCTTCGGAAACTATAAATCTTGAAAAAATATTATATGTTACAAATAGTTATTAAATTAAAAGCAATAGAGTAGTATGGTAAGATTTTCATATTAGACATTTAATTTTTAAGAACGTTGTCTTCCTGAAATTCAGTGCGAAAATGTGACAGTGAAGCTAAAAATATATTCACACATGAAATTAGATCACATGATTCTAAAGAAGTACTGTAGTTATTATTCTTAGACCTCTATTTGAAAAATACATTTAGTTTTATTAAAAATCGATCCACCATTAAACCAGACACAAACTGGAAGGAATTTGAAGAAAGGTCTAAAATGGTTTTTAAAAATAAAAAATATTTAATTTAATTTTAAAATTGTTCTTCAATAAAAATAACAAAGGAGGAGAATTTCTGAGAGGCAAGTTTAGAAGAGGTCTTGCAAACTATTCAAGGTGAAATATTAAATAAAACAACAGGGTTAATTAAAAGTAATTTTGCTGACTTTTTTAATTCAGTCACTGATAAAACACCAAGGCAGGCTCAGTATGTTAGCAGCAAACATCTCACCTGTGATCAGGTTGACAAGCTGAAGGATTATATTATCACTTTTAGTAAAACAAGTGGCTCACCAAAAGTTTTAGGTTTGTAGACAGTATGTGCTTCTTCTGCTGTTCTCATATGATCCTACTACTGCTTTAAAAATTGACCCTCCCATTGGAGTAAAGGAGGAGCTAAAGGGATTGTAATTTGCAAAGGGATGCATTTGCACAATTGATAAAGATACAAAAAGTAGTAAAAGTGTGGAATTTAAAAGCATTTCATTTAAGATGGTGGAAAAGGTAATTTCTCATAGAAATTTATCATTCAAGTGGTGAGGAAATGCTGCTACTACAAACACAGAATGCTTATTTTGTCCTGATTTGTAACTGAATTAATTAGAGATTGATTTTACTGGGAATTGCTCAGTGACATTGTTTCTAATACAAATGCTAATTTAGCCAATTTGATTCTTTCTGGAGGAAACTATCAAGAAATATTTAATTAGGGAATATCTCTCAAAATGTAACAGTGTAAAAAACAGTGTTGCAAAGACACATATCCTCAAAACAACAGTCAACTCAGTAGTATCCCTTAGATAACAGGATGTCCTTATTATTCTGTTTTCTCTTTTTTGAACCCATATTTCAGTATCCAATGGGGATGCCCAACAACTATGCTAAGAGTCCTCTCTCTCCAGGCCAGGGAACAAATATTCATTTATATGGAGTTTAAGCATAAAAAATCCTAGAGGAACATTAAGTTCTGGATGAGCTTATTTATTTTGTTTATTTTGAACTAACAATCAAAGCTCACATTCATTTCAGAATGAGAACTTCATATTGTATCTAAAGAACGAGTAGTATAGGAGAAAGATTGTTTCCCAGTAGCTAGGAGTCTGCTGAGGGTACAGAGCAAGAATAAACAAATAGGTCAAAAATTGTGTCTTAATTCTTTATAATGACTTCCATATATTTGTACTGGGAAGTCTGGAAAAATATTCTGTCATAATGTTATTCTCAGGTGTTTTATCAGGCCTGATTCCTCCAATGCATCTGGTTAAAAAGTTGGGGTTTAAACACTTGATAGAACCCACATATTTAGTAATACCAGATGCTGAACTGGTGACACTCTTCTCAGATCCTGCTCATCTAAATGCAGAGTGATTAAGGAGAAAAATACTTGATTCTGATCAGAGAAGAGACCTGGGTTCATATCTTCACCCTGTTAGCTTCATACATACTGGAAGAAATGTCAGGCCTGACTGGCAACATATCTATTTTATTTGTGTTTCAGTCTGTTGTGAAAATAACCTTCAAAAGTTGTTTAAAATTAAAAAAGTACATGCTAGGTTATCCTCAGACATAAATATGCTACATACAGTGTTATATTCATTTGATGACTCGTAAGGTCATCAAAAAAGGTGATTTCTAATGTTGCATCTATTAAATGAAATAGAGTGATTTTGTATTGTCTAAAAATTCCTTGAGGTTTTATCTTTCTCAGTGCTTGAAATAAATTGGGAACCAGACATTTTTCACTACAGATGTCTATTAAGGAAGCACATTATCTGTGGTATAATTTAAAGCAAAACAACAGGGGGAATAACAAGCAAAACCAACAAACAAACAAACTTACAAAAAACCAAAAAAAAACCAAACACCACAACCAAACCCACAACCAGAACTTTTAGCTCACCCACCTGGTTTTGCCAGAGTTGTATAAGGAAGCCTATACATAAACCATTCTGCTGCAGCATTGTGAGGGCAGTAACTTCCAAGAAAAAAACAGCAGCAAACAGCATGGGGAGCACAATTACTCTGTCCAGTGCTGACATCTGAGGAGCAAGCAGCTGCCTGGAAGGTTGGTCTCTGTGCCCTAACGAGTCCTTACAACTGAATGAAATTTTGCTCCTGTTTCCACAACTCCAATGTAAAAGAGGAAAGCTGTCTTCACTCTGCTATTAGCCTCTACTGGCCTGGATATTTTTAACCATTTCAGTCTGGGCAGCTTCACTGACTAAACTAATTCAAACCTATAAGAAGAAAGGGCCTTTTGGCACTTTCTGTTCTCTAAAAGTTTCAGACACCCTGGTGACAAATGTACTTTTAGAACATATTAAGGAAATATAAAAACCTGAGATATGCTGCATGGTTAAAGTAAATCCATTAAAATTATCATCCAGAATTCATTGCTTGTGGCTCTGTGGTATTAAGGAGAGTGTACATACAGTCTAGTATCTTTTAAAATATTTTTAAAGCATGCAGTAATGCTACAAAATAATAAAAATACATCTTCATACATATCCTGTTGTCTGTAATAAGGTCAAGTAATAAAATCTAGGAAGAATAAAGGCAATTTAATTATTTCTGTAGGTCAGTGAGCAGTTAACATTGGTATCCTGGTATAAAACTAGATTTAACACAGATGGGATAGGTTAAATGTTTGAGTATATGTATGCCCAAGATCATAAATAACTGTCAGAGGCTTACAAGGAATATAATTCTCAAAAGGACCTTTGTAAAACAGGAATGTGAGTCCCATTGAAAATCTCATTTAATTTCAAGGTGTGCTCTCAAGATTTATATTCCATTAAGTATTTACCATATGTGCTTCCCTGAATCAGATGGCTAGAATCCCCACTGGATTGCCAAAGGGAAATGAACACATTTGCCAACCTGTAAATGTCTCTTGTTGACTTGGAAGTCACGCGCTGTGTGATCTATGGTTTGGAGGCTGCTGCTGGAATGGACATTGATCCAGAACATCAAAATGAAGGGAAAAAAAAAAAAAACAAACAACACTTTTCTGTCAGTACCTTTGTCATTTCTGCTGTCAACTATTTTGGGACTGTCAAGAGAAAAAGAAAAATAAGGTCATTTCCCTGGACTGTAATGCAGAAAGAGAGGTAACTTTAAGTGATTAGAGCTGGCAAAAAACTTTAAACAGAGCCATTTCCACAAGAGAGTACCATGTAAGTGACTGGAAATCTCTTGGGGTTTAATCAGCTTCACTCAAATTTAATGGCGATAATTAAATCAAAGCAAAGTTAAAATTAATTGTCCAGTTTAAAGTTTCATGTTTTGTCTCTCATATTATATTCATCCTGTATTGCATTCTACATTATATTTAACAATATTCTTTTGTAAAATAACATGAAATAGATTTTCAACATTGAAGGAAATTGTTTCAGCAGTATGAGAACTGATCCCAAAATCAAATGGGTCAGAATTTCCGTTCCCAAAAAGGTGGACTTTTCGACCTGTTTGTGAACAGTCTTTAATTACAAAATCCCAGAGTGTCCTACCAAGTTTAAAATTCTGCTTTCTGGACATCTCTAAATTTTAATTTTTCTATGGCACTATTATGGCCATAATTAGGCTCAGCATACTTTTCTAAATAAGCAATCATGAAACTTCAATTATGCATACAGGCAGCACATTCAGAGGACACAGAAACATGCAGATTATGATGGCCACACCATGGAACAATATCAGGGAGGTCTACACTGAAGGCTAAAGAATGTGATTTCAAAGTCATAGCATTTTCCCTTTGTATTTTTACAGTAATATCTATCATATGTTATGCTTTCTGTGTCACAATTTCTGTATTCTGCCTAATAGAAAATCCTGTAATGAAAAGGAAGGAGAGTTAAGAGAAGTTTTCATTATATTTGCGTATGTCATATCTGTCCTACAATCAGAATGTCTTAGAAATAACAAATTAAAGGATTTTCAAGGTCCAAGTCTAAATTTGCATACCTATCTAGGCTAATTTATTTATCAAAATAGTACAATAAATCCTCACTTAGATTCACTAAGCTTTGAATCTACAATTTATTTCTCTCCAATCTGCTTTCTACAGTTCCAAAACTCTTAAGCTGACTTTTGTCTTCTAATTTAAAAACAACTCTTTCCTTCTGTTACTCTCATATTAGCAAAGGGATGTTTTGGGAGCTGCTGGGATATGTTTTTCCTACTGGCCAAGTATTTTTTAGGAATGCCTGTGCTGCTGGCAATGTTGAGGGACTCTGGTCAGAGCTCCAGCACCTGATGTTCCTACATTCAGGGCCAAGTTCTCCTGCCAGTGTTCTGAGGTGAAAGAGAACATATTACAGTTCAGTAGCAGATGACCAAAGACTGGCACTTCCCTGAGAGCACTGGGACAACCTTCAGCTGTAGCTTGACAGAAGGTCCAGCAGCATCAGCTGGCTCAGCAAGCTTCCACTAGTTTTGGTGCTCAGATTTAACAGAGGCACATTCCTGTCCATCTTGAAAAGTTCTTTTCCAATTACAGAAAAAATTATTCAGTTCACCATCACCTCTGCCTCAACCAATCAAAAGACAACAAAACATAAAACAACTGTGAGGCAAGGTGAAAATTCAGTCTGAGCTGCTTCCTTTCTGTACTGAGCAGAAGCTCAAGACATGTGGATTAACCTTGTCTGGCCCACCAAGCCTCTCCATCACTCTTCTCAGTAGGATAGGGGAGGAGAGAATAAGTTGGGGAGGGGTGGGGGGGTGGAATATCTTTTGAGTGGATCAAGAGATAAGCAGTTTAATAAAGAAAAGTAAAGGAAAACAAAAATATTTGTTCTCTACTTCCCATTAGGAGACAATGTTCAGCCATTTCCCAGGAAGCAGGGCCTCAGTACCCACAGCAGTTACTTCAGAAGGCCTTAAAAAAAACACTCCCTCCCCTTCTCCTCTCTCTTAGATTTTATTGTTAAGCAAACATCATATGGTATGGAAGATCCCTTTGGTCAGCTTAGGTCAGCTGTCCTGAGTATTTCTCCTCTGAATCTCCTGCCCATGCACAGCCTGCTGGCATTTTGCAGGAAAGGGAGTTTGGAGAGACAGCCTTCATGCTGGGGCATCACTGCTCTCTTACCAGCAGCTTTCTGGCTACAAGTACAAAGCACAGCACTATAGATATGGGGGAAAGTGACTCCAGTGCAGCAGAGAATAAATATATCTGCATGTCTTGTCAGTCACTTTGCCCATTCAAATCTGACCTAGTTGGGTTTTTTAAAAGACTGTGGATCCTGTATCTGTACTAGCAGAAAGATTTGTGTGCAAGGAATTTGCTAAGACTGTATGCAGAGATACAAGAGATCTTTGTTTTCCTCTGGGACACAATTACTCTCTTCTGTCACCGCTGTTAATGCTAACCCTGTCACTAACATTACCAGGCCTATTAGCAGCACCGCTCAAGTTCTCCTGCTTCAGTTCAGGATGGGTAGGGCAGTAAGAAGTGAGCCCAGAGCCTCTTGAGTAGTGTGATAAGAAAGGATATTATTCCAGGCTGTAAGATGCTACAAGGTGGTACAGCATCTAACTAAATCATGGGCCCTCAGCCTTCACCCTTCTCCCTGCTCACCACAAAACAAGCTGAGGCTGAGAAGGCTCAGATCACCTTGTTGTGAAATCAGATCAGGGAGTGCAGAGAGGACTTTGGACTGCATAAAATATGGGATTCTCTCTTCTCAATGCCTTATATAAGACAAAAAACCAACCATGCCCAATGGGAAACAAAGATTGCTATGTACATGAGTAACTTACCTGTTCACTAATGGAGCTGTCATCCCTGGATCCAGCTAGAGCTGAGACATGGGCCCAGCTGTTTGCTGTGCTGCACCTGTGCTCCATTCCTTTTCTAAGACAGCAACTTTCACCACCATTAAGCTGTCTTTAAAATTTAACATAACATGTGCTCTCTGAGCTGCAGAATAGAACCTTATACACCAATACTGAGTTTCTTTCATTAGTCACCATAATCTGATTTCTTCTTCTTTTGAGGAGTCAGGCTGTGACAAATTGTTTGAACCAACAGGCCTGCCATGAGATATGGTTTGCATTGTTGGCAGTTTTCACAGAAGAGGAAAATAGAGAAAAAATACATTTTCCTGAAACTTCTCTTTTGCATTGCATTAGTAGGGGAAAAGAAGCACATTTTCAATAAATATTCAGTGAGTACTATAAAACATCATATGTCTCTATTTCCCTTGACTAGAATATTTTGCAGTTTTTCTGTACAGCTACTGTATGAGGTAGTTTTAATTCTAGCTACCAGCTAATCTATGCTTCAGTGCATTACAGACAAACCAGCCTCCTCCCAAACCTCACTCAGAGACAGATTATTATTTCAGTCGAATCCCTGATTTATTTAGTATTGCAATTACATATTTAATCTGGCTTATAATACTTTCTGTAGATAGATGTTTTACTCACTGTGCTTGTAAAATGTAAGGGGGTCTATGATTAAATATGAACAATTTATATAATGTACCGTGTGCTCTTTATGGAGTAAAGGGAGGGTTAGGCTGCATTTGGCCCAAATCTGAATTTATGAAATAAATAAGGATCATTTTCAGCCTTAGCATACATTCTGATTTGAGCACATTTCTAGGGCCAATAGTCAGGGAGAAGGGCTTGAAGCAAGAGATATGATCTCATAGAGAAGAAAGAAAAAATAGTTAATCATGGTGAATAATGTAAGAATATACAAATTGACTTCCTAGAGTATATGAAAGGTCTCTCTGGTTCACATTCTGTCTTAGACAGTGGATAAATCAGTGAAATTATTTGCTAGGAAAACAAAAGATTCAGAGTGATGAGATAACAAGAATGATAAAACAAGATGAAGAGATACCCACTTTAAGTGTAAGTACACAAATGGGAAGGAGGAACTGAAGCACCACATATGGTCAGAAAACTGACATTGCAGGAATAACCAAATTGTGATGGGATAGCTCTCAGGGGAGAAGGGGAGCATCCCTCTGTGAAGCAGCAGCTCAGATGTGGGGATGGGCAACAGGTGGGGCAAGAGTTCGAGGGTCAGAATCACAGATAACTCAGTGAAGGTGTCATCATGGCAGGACTGTGCTGCAGACATATTACAGGTGAGAAAGTGGACAATGCTTCTCATTAAAACAAAACAAAAATCTTCAAACAACTCAAGGAAGTCCATAGATTATGGAATATTCCTTAACAGGGGCTTTAACCTCACTGGCACCCACTGAAAGATAAAACAGCAGAATGCAAGCAATCCAGGGAATTTCTGGAAGGTAAAAATTGCTCCTTGATACAGGCACTGAGTGAGCCAGCCAGAGTTATGAACAGCTATATTTGTTATTCAGAAATGAGGGAAAAGTGGTTAAGGATGTGACTCTAAATGGCAGCCTTGTCTTTAGGGACCATAAAAGGAAGATAAAGATTATGTGGGAGTAAGGAAGGCAACTACCAGAGCATAGACTGGTTTTCAGAAGAGCTGATTTTGGATTATCAAAGAGTTGGTGAGTGGGATCATTTGGAATGAAAACTTTAGAAATAAAAACTTTGGAACAAAGAAGATTTGGAGGTGTTTCTGAAAGGAGCAGGTCATACAGTGACAGCAGGCACAGATAAAGCTGTGACCAACCAATGAACTCCCACACCTGAATCAGTGTCACTGGAAATGGATACAGGTGATGTGTTTGTGAAGCTCAAGGGAGAATGTAGAGAGCTACCACAGCTGCTGCAAAGATAGTTTAACTTAACACAAAGAGGACCAGACTTTGTTTTAGGTAAATGGTTTAGATAAATCAGTTGAGTGATAAACTCTTTGTGTACATGGCTTTTCCAATGTTAGCAGTTTCCCAGAGTTAATTAAGAGTTTGAAAGTTTTCTCAAGTTAGACAGATCAGCAGGTGGGAAGTCAAAGATGGAGTATAAAAGCTGAACAATAACCAAATGAACTTTGAAGAGAGCAACAGACTGCTGCTGGCTTCAAGCTGCCTATTCCTTCCTGGTAATGGAGAAAAAAGCATTGTGATGGTGTGAATATGCAGACACAATTTGCATTCATTTTTGCATCATGTTCCAAGTATATATTGCAAGGGTTATATTCTGCACAGAGTGTTGCAATTCCATTTTAGTACATTGCTGTATCACTCTGTCAAAGCAAATCCCTTGTAATTTATTCAAATAAGTAAATGTGTTATCAAATATTAACTCATGTTGAATATCCTAATGAACCCAGTCAGAGAGTATTGGACTCTGATGAAGGTCCTCAATGGCATATTTACCTTAGCTTTTATTGATGTCTCCCAGGCCTCTGTGCTTAGCAAAAGGCTTTAAGAAGTTCAAGGAAAAAAATTGTTACACTGGAATGAGTTCAGCCAGGAGGTTCACAAAGATGATGAGGACCAGCAGACTTGCTCTGTGTGGAGATGCTGAGAGAGCTGGGCTTGTTCAGTCTGGAGAAGAGACGGCTTTGAAGGAACCCAGCTGCAGCCCCTGTGCCTGTAGGGAGGATGTTGAGGAGATGGAAACGAGTTCTTTGCATTAATGCATGGTTGGAGGATGAGACCAAGGTTATAAATCAAAATAAGAGAGGTTGAGACCAAATAAGAGGAAAAACCTTTTCACCATAAGGGCAGCCCAGAGAGCAAGTTGAGCAGACAGGTTGGGCTACATCCATCCTTGAAGGTTTTTCAGAGTGCTGAACAACCAGGTTTGATCCCATACCTGGCCCTGCTGTGAGGAGGAGGGTGGGGAGAGACCTCCTGAGGGCCTTTCAGGCTGAGTGATTCTGTGATTCTTTCCAGTAGGGATAGATTACATAATAAGAAAACAAAGCATGGTACTAGACACTCCCTGAAGGAGTGTCCTGAGACAGCAACTGAGTTTCTATTTTATGCTTAATAGTCCTTCTTCCATTAATTAGTCTAATTAAGTTATAACTTCTGCCTTAAGACTGTCAAGACTATTCTGTGGCAATAGCATCAATGGTCCTTGCAGTAACTTTTTTGCAACACACTGTTCATCAACTTACTCAAGGCCCCTTTTGTATTATTAGAAACAGCAATTAATTGTTCCTCATTCCTATTCTCAATGTCATTTATGATTTCTTTGGTGGAATTTCTTTTTTTCTCTTTTTAGCTCCTAGTCACCTCAAAGTTGAAGAATCTTGATCTCTTCAATAGCTTTGAACATAACTCTGGTGATTCTCTGAACCTCTGCACAGCTTTACCAGACCTTTTCTGAAAAGGTGCTGATGAGGACAACCAAATCTACCCATAGTGTTCAGGATTCAGGTGCACCATAAATGTACACAACAACATAATAATGTTTCCTGATTTGTTCTCTATCCTTTATTAATAATTTCTAGCTTGCTTATTTGTTTAGTACAGAACACTGTTGTTGTGAGATGTTTTCATACAATTACCCATAACAACAATTTCTCCTCTGAGTGGTAATAGCTAATTTAGAAGCTATCACTGTGTATACATACTCAGGCTTGTTTTTCTCCAGGTGCATTACTTTGCATTCATCAGCACTGGATTTCACCCACCACTTTATCACCCAGCCACTCAGTAATATCATGAGACTCTTTCCTAACTCTCTTAATCTGGCTCTGAATTTTAATACCTGGAAAAATTTTTCAGAAAACCTGCCACCTCATTGTCTATCTTCTTTTCCAGACAAATGAGTACACTGAATGATAAGGTCCCAACTTAGTGCACCATTGTATTTCACTTGTAACTCCCAATCCTAGCTGCTCCTTTAATTTCCTTTTAACAGCCTGCCCCAAAATTCTAGCATATCTTTGTGAAGCCTGAATTCTTACAGAAGCTAAAACAGGTTTTTTGCTCCTGAAAAACAGTTACATTTACAGTCATGGTTGTCACCATTGCAGTAGCTCTGAGAAAGGATCTCACAAAGCCAGTTTGTTTAACAGCACTTGTTTACTTTCCCCCTTACATCAGTCTTTCCTCCTCTGCCATTTATCAATCAATTTTGCCCTGCTGTTAGGGTGTTCTCTAGAGGGTGCTTCTCCCATCAATTTTCGGATTCTTTCTATTCCCATACCATTATAGCCCCACCTCATTTTTAGACTTCTGGTATTTATCTAGACATCCAGACATCTTACTCTGCTTCCCTGTTTTTCTGTGTCTTGTTTACAAAGGCCTTTATTTGTTGAGACAGCACTTTGACTATATTTCACCTGAATTTTATTCACACCTGCCACATCTGTGGCAGGTGAGATGTATAGAGTTATTATAAACCATAGGATACTGCAAGCATGCTCCCATGTGCAGCTGGAGGTATCACACTTCTTGAAAGATAACTCCTGCCAACTCTTTCCTATCTCTGCTCCCTGAAAGTGTCTCTGCATTGCTAATTCCTTGGACTTGTCTTACCAGTGCAAATGACTTCATAACACATAAAATATAAATAATACAAACAGATTTTTAAATTCTAAGGCTAATTTTGCTGCCTATAGGCAATGGACTGGAATTGCACAAATTGAAAACTGCCTCATCTGTTAAAATATAGCATTATATTGCAGTATGCCTGATTTTCTACCTCAAGATTACACTAAAAGCTTTCTATGTATAAAATCACTTTATGTTATCATTTTCATACTCAGTGAAGAGTCAAACTGCGCAAGGGCACCCAGACTTTTCTGTTTTGCTCTGGGGAAAAGGATATATAAAAGATAAAATGACCCTTAGAGCATGACAGGAACTATCTTTATCTTCACCAGTCAGGAATCTTATTGACCTTTAGGAAGAGCAAAATTAGATTATTCTCTACCGAGAGAAAAATATTATTCATTCTATTGCAATCCAAATGCCCAGCTTTCATCTGCAGCAGATTTAGAATTCTTGCCCCCATGCTGAATTAAATAGATTTCATAAAACAAATGTTTAGAGTGGAAGCCATCATTTATAATCATATTTGGGAATACTTACTGCATTCAGGCCCAATCTTTTGAGACTAAAAATGACCATGAAACAGGCAGCCCCATGCTTAGAAACATATCCTTTCCCCAAACAGATATTTCCTTCAGTTGCTGTTAAAGACAAAGTGTTTAGAAGAAAGAGATACTGTCTCAGAGCACAAAATATTTTACATATTGTAAAATAAGACTAAAATGACATACGAAAAGCATTGTTATAATGTGGGAAAATCTCATGAAACCAAATGAAACAGGGAAAATTATTTCCACAAAATCTTTTTGTATTTTCTCTCCTGAAAGTTCAAGTTTTTTCATGAAAATATATTAAAAATATTCAGGAAAAATAAGGCAGGTAATCTGCAATTCAGAAGTGTTTATAAAGTGCAGTTTGTAAAATGTTCCTGAAAATAAATTAAAAGCCCAGCTCTGGAGTCAAAAGATTTTTTTTCATGGAGAGGAAGAATAATAATTGCTATTATGGTAGTGTAATATCTCAAATTAGATTTACTTTACCGATGCTTCCAGTTTTGATCAACAATTACTCTGTTTAAAAAGAAGTACAAACAACAAGAAAGTATTATAATCCACACTTTACAGAACATATGTATTTGATGGAAGGATTTCAAATATACATAACAGAAAATAATTTCTATTAAGTAACTAGCATGATAAAAGTCCCTAGTTGCTGTTTCAAGTGTTATCCATAGAGAAGAAAACTTTTATGTAGAAATTTGTTACAAAATCCATGTGTCAAGAGGTCTTCAGTTATACAGGACACAAGTTGCCTTCCTATGGTATGATTGGCAGAAAGTTAATCTACACTTTCAGAAAGGAGCTCAGAGGCAAATTCCTTAAAGAATTGTTTATATCACTTTAAACAGTCAATAATAATTACTTCACAATTACATTATATACTGTGTTTTGAGACTATAATGTATAATCTAATCTAATCTGCTCAATTATTTTTTCCAATCAAGATCTTACTGTTGGATATCCTTATGACTATGCTTGGATATGAATAAAATCACCCCACACAGGAATTAATAATATTACTGATAACAATAATTATGTATTCCATTTTAACAATGAGGAACCATTGGGGGAGATAACGTTTCTATACATACAGATTTGATGGATGCTTATTTAACATTATATGCCAGAATACAATGTAATACAATACTGTACAATACAATACAATACAATAGATTATTTCTGCTGGAAGTTACCTGAAACAATCATCTTGTCCAACTGCCTGACCACTTCAGGGCTGACCAAAAATTAAGGAATGTTATTAAGGGCATTGTCCAAATGCCTCTCAAGCACAGACAGGCTTGGGGCATTGACCATCTCTCTAGGAAGCCTGTTCCAGGGTCTGACCATCTTCACGTAAAAAAATGCTTCCTAAGGCCTAGTCTAAACCTCCCCTAGTATAGCTTTGACCATTCCCACAAGTCCTATCACTGGATAGCAGGAAGAAGAGATCAGCACCTCCCTTTCCATTTCCCGTCCTCAGGCAGCTGTAGAGAGAAATGTGGCCATCCCTCAGCCTCTCTTTCTCCAAACCTGACAACATAAAATCATCAGCCACTCCTCATAGGACTTGCCTTCCAGTCTTGTCCCTAGATTTGATGCCCTCTTCTGGATACATTTGAGAACCTTCACATGCTTCTTGAGCACTGAGCTCTAGAACTGTGCACAGCTCTCAAGGAGAGGCCTCGCCAACGCTGAGCACAGCAGGACAATCTCCTCTTTTGACCAGCTCTATTTGATGCACCCAAGAATGAGGTTTGTCTTCTTGCCTGCAGGGCCCACTGCCCAAACTAACTGCTCAGATTTCCACTGAGAAACCCTTTCTCCTTTCAGTAGACTTTTCAACACTTGGGCATATTCCTGTACAGCTGGCGTGCACTGCAGCTCTCCTGGTAAGGGCTGACACAAAGGAGACTCACAGAGTCTTTACAACAGCCTGAGGGGATGTAGCAAGGTTGGAGATGGCCTCTTCTCAAGGACAACCAGCAACAGGACAAGAGGAAAAGGCCTCAAGCTGTACCAGGGGAGGTCCAGGCTGGACATCAGGAAGAATTTCTTGACTGGAAGGGTTGTCAAGCATTGGAACAAGCTGCCCAGGGAAGTGGTGAAGTCACTGTCCTGGAAGTGTTCAAGAAATGACTGGGCGTGGCACTTAGTGCTATGGTTTTGTTGACATGCTGGTGTTCAATCAAATGTTGGACTCAATGATCATCTTTTCCAATTCTAATGATTCTATGATTCTAGAGCAATACAGCAGTAGAAAAGACAGCATTTGTACTATCAGCAGAAATCAGTTAATTGAGATGATGTTGCTTACTGAAATATGTCTCAGACTTTTTTTAAATAGACCCTTTAGTGTCACCCCCACACTTTTACAGACTCTGTGCTGAAAGTTTGCCTGATAACATTAAATTATGCAAAATTATATAAAAGTTCTCTTAATTTCACTGTAAGTAAATGAGAGACATAATTTAGCTGTCTTTGCCAGCATAAGAGTATTTTGAACATCTTGCTTGAAGGGCCACCAATAAGCAAGGAGCTAAGACACTTTTAAGTCTGCATTGTGATCCAACCAAAATACCTCTGGGCTGTTTTCCCTGATATTTTGAAATTTCTAGCAAATGATCAAAGAAACAGCCTGTTGGCATAAGAGGGAGTGCTATGACTGATAAACACCTAAAACTGTGGACTCTGCCAGCCTTACAAATCAGAAAATGGTTTGCTTCACAAATCAGTAAGTAAAATGAACATTGCTAAATGTGCTTAGTGAGGATAATAATGTTGCTCTTTGTTTTCTCATATTTAGTCCTATTAGACATATTGAATCATATGCTATAAACAACATTGCATTGGACAGGAGAGAACAAGCATATGAAAGTAAATATAAAATAGCATTTTTGAAAAATCAAAATTTAAAATGTTGAAGAAATGACAATGCTGTGACCTGGTTAAAAATGAGAACAAACAACAGCATTCATCCCAGTCTTAGAATATTTATTTTGTTTTATTTTCACAGAAGCAATTACGTAAAACAAATTATATAAGAAGATAACACAAGAGTGATGTTCCAAAGAACATCATCTAAAGACGACCTCCAAACCCTTCACACATTTGAATGATAGCAATTGTCATAATGGCCTCTGTTTCAGAGTTACATTCTCTGAGTTCTCCTGACCTATGCTGTTATTCTCTGTGGCAACCACGGCTCACAGTAATCAATAACCATCCTGAAATGAAGTTTTTTCTCTCTTTTTCTGTGCCTTCTAATGTTTCATCATATCAAAAGCTATCTAGAACACTCATAGGAGACAACTCATTTACTGTATAGTAATCCCTGAGAGTCAAGAGTCAAGTGTTCCATTTGATGCCTCAGATGTAATGGCCAACATTGCACTGATACAAACTTCTGCACAAAATTCTGCACAACTATCCAAACAATCTCACACCACTGCTTCCAGTGTGTTTAAGATTCAAGATTCCCCCTCTACATACCATTTATGGGCAATAAAAAAACAGAAATGTACTGTCCAAAAATACCATTTGGCAACTACAAATAATTTAACTTCATATTTTCCCTCAGATCTCTTGGTTGTTTACCAAGATGAGTATTCTATGAATGTATTTTAATATCAATACAATGAAACTGATGGGTTGGGTAAACAGCAAGCCACAAATTTCTTTACATAGTTTTCTTTTACAATATATTTCTATGATCTTTTTCTGTTAAAGTTTGCATTTGGGTGGTGACCACATCTTTCCTGTGACAACTTCTCTCCTCCATGTAAATTTTTCTTTCACAGAGTTTTTATTTTTGCTTTTTTATCTTCATTTTATATTTTTCCTCCTTTCCTAAGCTGCTTTGCTTTAACTTGTGGCACTTCCTTGCTTTGTCTTTGCAGTATGTTCATTGTACCAAGTGAACCAAGATCTCCGTGCTTTGGGTGCCTGTCAAAAGTGATCTGGGAATTTAAGATCAAAACAGGACTGCAATCCCCATGTGCTGAGAAGCTGCTCACTTTTCCATCCCCAAATTCCTCAGTGAGGCACTGACAACAGTCTAGTTACCAAAGGGACATAACTATGTGGAATTTGACTGTCTGCCCTATCATGAGGAGGTTTTGTCTACTGTGAGATAGTGGATGGAGTGCTCCATCCTCCCCCTCATCCCTCTGCTACCATTCCCTGTGCCCAGAATCTATCTACAGGAGTAGGCAAGTGTATTATGTCTCATCTCTGCAGCTCAGACACTATCTGCTCCCAAATTTATCTGTTGGATCACCATCTCTGCAGTAATCCTTCCAAGCCTTGCTTCAGATACCATAACCAATGAATTATCCATATCCAGTGTAGGTTCAAAAATGTGGTTCAATACCAGGTAGGTACTGGAAAGGGGAAGGTGAACAGAGTTGGAGCTTTTGTTCCCTTATTAACAAGCTGTCTCTTAAATCTATTTCAAGCAATGGAGATTTTTGTATTGCTGTAATTCAGTTGTCAAACAGACCCAGTTACATGATCTGCAGGCACAGTAGCAGTGCTGTAAGATTACAATCTTATTTGGACTTCCACCAGGACAAGATTCTGCACTGAAAATATTTTTATTCCAGTCCACCTGTATGAGAGAAAGTAGTGAATTATGCACTTACAATGGTTGCAAAACATTAAAAAGTACTGAGTATTGCCAACAATTTAAAGAAAGAACAGTATTTGTTGAAGCTATGAAGTTCTGGCCTAGCTCTGAATAATCAAAATAAAAATAACTTACTTAAAAGTAAATTAGGAAGTATATCCATATCCACAACTTGTGTAAATAGCTCATCTAATGGAAAGAAAGTGAATGTGTAATGCAAAATCATTTACAAAGACTGCAAGGGATTAAGGGGATTCACAACTAACAAGAAAATTGAGAGTTTATGCCATGAGCCAGTTCAATCCCTCTGGCAGAGGCTTTATTTCTGTAAACAAAAGGAACTAAAAATGCATCAGTTTTAGGTTCTGAGTATAATTTTTATGCCCTGAAAATTAGCCATCTTACTGTAATTTTAGCTCATCATCTGACATAGCAAATCCAAACAAGACAGTAATGGTCCTTCTATTATGGGCTTCACTTCTAATTACCAAGATTATCTGATAAGCCCCAGCCTTAGTTTTCTCGGGACAAAATATTTGGAAACAAAAGAGCTTGGGTAAACTGATTTAATATAGGACTGAGGGCAGAGGATTATAAGAATATAATGTACCATGATATGCATAAACCCCAGGAAGGCATAGCACTGTCATGAACATTTGTGAAGGTGTACGGGTTTTGATAGCACTGGAAGCAGAGGCAAAGAGCAGCTCTATGGTGAAGTACCTTTTAGCAATTTGAGAAAACTATTGAGTGATTTTAGAGAATTGCAATGATTTTCAATATATATCTCAAAAACAAGAGGGACTGTCAATTCTCAAACTCTGCAGGAAAATTTTTGTAGCTAATCATTCTTACTTAGAATCACACAAAAAACCTCCACTTTTTTATCAGCTCCATGTTTAGCATGGGTTGAAAAACAGGATTGGGTATGTTTTTACTTTTTCTCTTTGAAAAGAATAATTCTTACATATTTCTGAAGAATAGAAAAAATATACAAATTATTCATATTTCTGTGATTCATATTTCTTCCAAAGCAAATCACATACACAGTCTCCTAATTCCAGGTTTAAGCAACAGGTTGTATTATAAAGTATTCACTAAGGGATGTTAGGAGCAGCTACCACTTGCAGTAGCCCTGGCCCAAAACTCCCTCCTGTTCAACTGTCTGGGGATCTGGGTCTCTGCTTGGGCTGCCAGAAACAGCTGCTGCTTTTCCAATTTGCAGGTCCATCCAGTAGGAAAGCTGAGCATATGTCCCAGAAAAAAGCAGACAGAAACACACACACAGAGGACACAGACAGCTACACAAGAGAGGGGGCTGCCTTCAGCTATGCCTTCATATGGGATTGACATAAGAGGTAAGCCCAGAGAGCCCTACCTGCTCATTCTCTTAGGCTGGCAGAGACAGGAGGTCACTCATGCAGGAGCACACATGACACTCTCTTGTCCTGAGAGTCACCAACTCACTGGTTCAGCACTTGGTGCAAACACAGATGCTTAGCAACCATCATATAATAGAATCATGGAATCATAGAATTGTGGAACCATAGAACCATAGAATCATAGAATCGTGGAATCATGGAATCATAGAATATACTGATTTGGAAGCGACTCATCAGAATCATCAAGTCCAAATCCCGGCCCTATGTGGGACACCCTAAATATCACACCAATGTGTCTGAGAGTATCCTTGAACACATGACCTTAAAGAGAGCTACAGTTTTAGGCCAAGTACTACAGATTCACAGAATTATTGACATTGGAATGGACCTCTGGAGGTCATTGAGTCCAACTTCCCTGCTCAAGCACAGCCACCAAGAGCAGTTCTTCAGGACCATGTCCAGATGGCTGTTGAGTATCTCCAAGGACAGAGATATCCAAGTAATAAAGAGCTTGGATCTTTTCCATAGAACATGGGGATGGGATGGAAACAGGGAATAACTCTCACAAAGCCTAATTTTATACACATAAGTGCCTTAAAAGTAATTGATTTCTTTAGATGTCCTGTTTGGCCAAGTGAAAGGCATGGCGTGTAACCCAGGTGCTCAGAATAATTCTGATTTCCAGGGAGGGTGCAAAGCATGAACTTGGCCACTTATGCCCTGAGTTCAGTTCCTCTTCTATGCCATCTGAATTCTCGCCATTGTCTTCAGGGGAAGTGGCATGGCCCAAAATGCTTACAAAGCTAACCCCTTCTCTCCATCCCCCCACAATACTGGTCTTGGCCATACTGCCTATTGGCCTACACTGCCTCCAGTGTTATTCTGTTTGCTTGGCCCAGACCAAAGCTGCTGGGAACATGTTAGAAAGCAAACAGCACGGATGATTGATCACATGCTAGTCCCTAAACCATGTCTCAAACTGTTTCATTTCCTTTTATATAGTCATGGTCATGGAAGCTGTTCCTCATACTATGCTTCTAAACGTGATCACTATTTTTGTATGTCATCGATGCCTATAATTAAGTCATGAATTCACTCATTTTGGAAACAACTGTAGCCCATGCAGACTTTGGCAGAATAACAGATCTTCAAAGGTCACTCTTTCCACAGCTCTTCCACGGGAAGGATCCCACAGATCCTCTATTATCCTCTTTAGACAACGTCAGTCAGGTTAGCTTAACCTGTCAATGAAAGCGGTTGAAGCTAAACTAACTTTGCTAAAGGCAGATTATGGAGAATTCACATGATCCTCAAAGCAGGAAGGGGATAAAGCCAGGCTCACTATAAATGAGTCTATGAGTGGCAGGCCTGGGATGGGGCAAAACCATTAGCCCAGCTGAAGTGCATGTACACAAATGCAAACAGTTTGGGCAGCAAACAGGAGGAGCTGGGAGCCACCATCCAGCAGGAAAGTTGTGACATAGTCACCATCACAGAAATGCAATGGGATGATAGAACTGGAGGGCTGCAGTAGGTGGCTATAAGCTCTTTAGAAGAGACAAGAGAAGAAGGAGAGGTGGGGGGTGGGGGGCACTGAATGTTAAGAAGTGTGTTGATTGTGTGGAAATTGATGATGATGAAGATGACAAGGTTGAGTGCCTATGGGTAAAGATCAGGGGGAGGTCAACAGGGCAGGCATCGTGGTGGGAGTGTGTTACAGACCACCTAACCAGGACAAACAGTCAGATAGATGATGCACCCTACAAGCTGGTGGCAAAATCTCACTGTCAACAGCCCTTACACTCATGGGCAGCTTCAACTTGCTAGATGTCGGGTGGAAATAGAGGTTCCTGGAGTGTGTGAAAGATAACTTCCTAACACAACTGGTAAATGAGCATGCCAGAGGAGATGTGCCCTGCCAGACCTGTTGTTTGTGAACATAGGTGGACTGATGGGTGATGTGAGTCCCTTGGAAAGCAGTCCTTAAAAACAAAGGGACCAAGGAAGGCTGGACATACGTGAAGAAAGAAAGAAATCTTGAAGGTGCAGGATCAAGCCATTCCTATCGGCTGAAAGATGAGCCATCAGGGAAGACCAGCCTGGATAAGCAGGGAACTTTCACAGGAACTCAGGCAAAAAAAGAGGTTGTGTCACCTTTGGAAAAAGGGGCAGGAAACTCAGGAAGTGTTCAAGGATGTCATTAGGTCATACAGAGAGATAATCAGAGAGGCAAAAGCACAGTTAGAACTTAACCTGGCCCCTTCTGTAAAGAATAAAAATAGTGCTTTTATAAATACAGTAATAACAAAAGGAGGGTCAAGGTAAACCTCCATTCCTTATTGGACATGAGGGGGAATATAGTCACCAAAGGTAAGGAAATGGCTGAGGTACTTTAAACCTTCTTTTCCTCAGTTTTCCACATCAAAACAGATTGTCCTCAGGACAGTTGTCCTCTTGAGATGTTAGACAGGGACAGAGAGCAGAATGGACTCCCTCTAACCCAGGAGGAAGCAGTTACTGATCTGCTGAGCCACTTAGATGCTCACAAGTCTATGGGACCAGACGACATCCATCCTAGGGTCATGAGGGAGCTGGCAGAAGAGCTCGCCAAGTTTCTCTCCATCATTTATCACCAGTCTTGGCTAACCAGGGAGGTCCAAGGTCACTGGAAGGGGGCCAGTGTGAAGCCCATCCATAAAAAGGGCCAGAAGGAGGATCTAGGAAACTACAGGCCTGTCAGCCTGGCCTCCAGTACCTGATAGGGTTATGGAGCAGATCATCTTGAGTGCAATCACACAGCACAAACCAAGGGATCAGACCCAGCCAGCACAGGCTTAGGAAGAACAGGTTCTGCCTGATCGATCTGATGTCCTTTTATGACCAGGTGACCTGCCTGGTGGATAAGGGAAAGGCTGTGGGTGTTGTCTACCTGGTTTCAGCAAAGCCTTTGATAATGTCTCCTATTGAATATTCCTGGAAAAATTAGCACCCCACAGCTTGGACAGGTGCATTCTTAGCCGGGTTAAGAACTGGATGGATGGCTGGGCCTAGGGAGTGGTGGTGAATGGAGCTGCCTTCAGCTGGCAGCCAGTCAACAGTGGTGTCCCTCAGGGGTCAGTGTTGGGCCCAGTCCTGTTTAATATCTTTATGGATGATCTGGAGGAGGGGATTTGGTCTAACATTAGAAAATCCACAGACAATATCAAGTTGGGTCAGAGTGTTGGTCTGCTGGAAGGTAGGAAGTCTCTGCTGAAACCCCATGCAAAGCTACACACTGGGGGCAGAATGGCTGGACAGTGCCCAGGCAGAGTGGCTGGACAGTGCCCAGGCAGAAAGGAACCAGAACTGGCTGAACAAGAGCCAGCAGTGTGTCCAGGTGGCCAAAAAGAGCAGTGACATCCTGGCCTGTATCTGCAGTAATGTGACCAGCAGAACCAGGGCAGTGATTGTCCCCCTGTACTCAGCATTGATCAGGCCACACCTTGAGTGCTGTGTCCAGGTTGGGGGCCTTCAGATCAGGAAGGATTTTGAGATCCTGGAGTGTGTCCAGAGAAGGGCAACAAAGCTGGTGGAGGGTCTGGAGCACATGTCCTCTGAGGAACAGCTGAGGGGACTTTTAGCTGGGCCATTTAGTCTGGAGAAGTGGAGGCTCAGGAGTAACTTTCTAAAACTGCCTGAAAAGAGGTTGTATCCAGGTGAGGAGTGACCTCTTCTCCCGGGCAACCAGGGAGAGAACAAGAGGACACAGTCTTGAGCTGCCTCAGAGGATGCTTAGATTTTAAATCAGGAAGAAATTCTTCACACTAAGGGTGATTAGACATTGGAATGAGGTGCCCAGGGAGGTGATGGAATCACCATCCCTGCAGGTGTTACATGGCATTTATGGCTATGGTCCAGTTGACATGATGGGGCTCAGACAAAGTTTTGACTTGATGATCTCTGAGGTCTTTTCCAACGTAATTGTTTCTGTGATTTTGTGATCCCTCCAGGGCTTGGGTGGTCAGAGTGTGCAGATAGAAACCAGCAACAGGCTGATTGAGAGGAAACATGAGGGGTGGTAAAACTGTCATATGGTCTTGGGAGCTGGGTTTTGAGGATTGGGCACCAGAATGCAAATAAACTAAATCTTGCCTAATGAACACACCTGCATGTAATAATCGGGCCATTTTCTGAGAAAGCAGCCATAAACTACTATACAAGCCAGAGATAATTATCTTATCAAGTGAGTGAAAAGTTCACACTAATGGATGAACCATTTCTGGATTAATGTGCATTTAAGGATTTTGTGACAAAAGTCCATCAGTGATTGTTTTTAACAGTAGCTGATGCCATTACAAATCTTCTGAGCAGCTGATACCATTACAAACCCTTCTGAGCAGCTACAAGCTTTGCAATAAACATAGCTGTGCAGTCCTGTAGCTATCATTTGAATAGGAGGCTCTCTTTTAGAGAAGTGCTTGTCACTGGAAAGAAGCTTCAAGAATACATGTGTGCTGTGGCTGACAGCAGCTGGTAGCATTTAACCCTTCTGGTCTTTCAATCCTTGTTGCAATCATGGATAATATCACATACTGATGCCAGTGGTGCTCATCTGGCAATGACCTACAATGAATACCACAGTTGCATTGAGACAGACGAGGTAGATGGCCCCAAATCTACCTCTTCAACAAAAAAGGGGAGAAAGGTCATGTTTTACCCTCTAAAAGAAGAATGGAAAGGAAAAAGGAAACCGATATTTTTCAGCAAGGATTTACTCATCACTTTGTTGTTTACCTATAATATAGGTTCTGATTTAAGAAGTCACATCCACTATCTCTATCTAGTGCCTTAGCTACAAACATACCTAATTGTAGTGATGTAACTCTTAATGGGTTTGTGGTTTTAAGCACCTGAAATTATCTGCTGTTATAATAGTGTTATAATAATCCCCCACACCCTATTTTTTCTTCCTCCACAAACTGAATTTGTTGTTTATTTATTTACTTAAGGGACTATAGTGAGAATATTTGCAAAGGAGAGAGTAAACCATTGTGTCAGCACTATGATTAGGGTCTCTGAGTTGCTGACAAAAGGGGAGCAAGTGGGTCAAAGCAGAAAGGGGATGGAAGAACTCTGCTACCTGTGAAAAAGCAACAGTGATCAGAAGGATGGTATTTATGGCTATTCAGACATAAGGCAATCTCAGCTACTTTGTACTGACAGCATGGACCTGAAAGACATCAGCTGAGCATGGTTACACACATTTGTAAAGACCGTGTTTCAAGTTTACCTCAGCCATTTTTCAGAAAAACATCAGAAAGGCACCTCAGAGGGGGCTCTTAAAAGACTGGGAGATAGTTTAGAAACTCAATCAGCCTCGAGTTTTCAAACACACTCTGTATGGAACTCCTACATTCCTATGGCAGAACCACAAGTGGGGTTGCCAGAGGTAAGCTGCAGCTGCTGCTGTTTGCTTATGCTATTCCTAGGCTGTGTGCAGCATTTCTGAGAATCAGGTGTCCTCGGTGAAAGGTGAGGCTGCACTGCAGCCCCACTTGAATCTACTTCTGCAGCTCTCAACTTCATGCCCTTGCTTCGCCTGGTGTTGGAATGATGCTCAAAATCCAAACAGCAGGTGTATCTCTCATTTGTTCTTTCATGTCATGGCATTCATTGGTACCAAGACTGCTGTTAAATGTGTTTAGTTTGAAGGAGTAGAGAATGACAATATATGTATGCCCGAGATTTGACATGCTCTTTCAACTACATAAGGAGACAGACCGAATCACAAATACTTCTGAACAGCTTGTTCCCAGTGCCAATATTTGTTCACAGTGGGAGAGGTATCATCACTGTGACAGAGTTCATGGTCACTTTCAGAATGAACAAATTCTCATAAAAAAACAACTTTGGAGAAAACATTTCATTGTCAAAAACACCTATGTGCTGCTGCCAAGACACTTTACATCCTAAAGTGGTGCTCCTGAAAGTGACATTTAGCTTGAGAGATCCCACTTTCTTCCGGTGTGCACATCGTGGTGTTTCCTGCTGGTTGCCAAGATGCAGGTGGCTATATTTGGATAACTGTGTCTTTTTTAGAGCACTGATCTTTCTGTTATCAGCATTGTTAATAGAAATTACAGGACAAACCTTCATCTCCACTGAGAGTCACTAAGGGAATTACATGAGCAAATGAGATCAAAGTTAAAGTTTAAATACAATAAAATGCTAACAACATTTCTTGAACATTGTTTATTATGTTGGGAATATGGCAAAGAAAATATATAGTCACTGTATTAGAAATACAACTTTAGAATTAATCTCATTAATAATATGCTAAACACAATTAATTTTATAATACACTCATTTTCATTAGAAGCAGACTTTCAAAACTTGAGTGCTGTAATTAAGGTAAATGTGTTTTTAAGGTAGGTAATCCCTTTTTGTTTATGCCTGCTAGCTACATATTGACTCTTCTCATCTGTATTAGCACACAAGTACTGTATTTTAATTAAGTAAATAGAGTTTCCAATTAGCAAACCATAATACTTCACATATTTAGCCTAAGCATTTGAAGTTCTCCAGGAATGTTTTTTATCATTCAAGCTAGTTTTGCATACTTGTCATGTGCAATTAGGCAGCTCAATTAAGAGTTTACTCAACACTCACTTGGTGACTATGTGCAAGTCAACTGAAATACTTATTTACTTTTGCTATTAACAAAGGAAGAAAACTTTTATTGAAATCAAGAACTATTCAAAAATCCTAACATACCAATTTATACACTGAATGATATATTTATTAAATAAGTTCTGATATACATGGAAGTATTTTCTTGCTTGGATCTTGCTACAAAAACTATTTCAGCGAGAAGTGTGGTTTTCAGCTCTGTTATCCATAAGGAAACAAAACTGTCATCAGTCAGCAAAGATCTGCCTATATAGGAATCCCCAAGAGCTGAAAGACTTCTATAAATTAACCATAATGTACTGTGAGTTCACTGCACTGTTGCCTGGAAACCCAAAGCTTAGATCTGACTCATCTGGGAAAGATGTTAAAAATAGCAGCAGACACGGCTGCCACACTCACAGTTAGGATTAACTTTAGTGTGTCTGGGATGCCTTGGCTGCCGTGGCTTTTTGCAATTTCCTATGGACAGTATTAAATAGGCAGGAATGCTCCAAAGTGTTCAGAAATTTTCAGGAATGTTCAAATGAGACCACCTTTCCATTCTAAATTGGATTTTCTATAGTTCCAATGGGACAAGTACAGATGTGAGTAAAGATTCAGAGATTTGGAGCAATTCTTTGTCTTCTATTACCATTTTGAAGTTAGATATTCTTCCAGCTCAGATGTTGGATATTAATTTTCTGATAGACACAGCACATTTATCTATTGAAATTTGGGTTATATTTATATTTAAGAATGAGAAAGTTGACATAAACTGCCCTACAATTTCAAAATGTTCCTCTTTTTTTCTACAGTAATGTGCAAAGAGCACAGAGGATTAAGTTATTGAACAAAGTAGATCCTACTTTCAATCTTTGTATGGTAAATAAAGGGAATAAAATGTTAACCTACTACACCTGCTTGTAGAAGAAAGCAGTAAATATGATAAATTGTAGTATTTCATCTGTTTTACTTTCTCCCCCCCCCCCCCAAAAAAACAAAACGAGAAACAG
>VZRX01020667.1:84013-172804 GCA_013398075.1 Notiomystis cincta
GTTTTCTTCTGTTTTTCTTTCTCCCCCCCCCCCCGAATATAACACATGGTCAAATAAGAGAACTATAAACATTTTAGAACAATAACACAGAGTCACACTCTTGTAACACATTCTCCTTCTCTCTCTAATACTGACCCTACATCAGGAATTTTAGATTCAGTGAGATGTGGCTTACCTTCCTAGCTGCTTATTTTAAATTACTAACAAACAAACACACATAGATTAGGGCATTATCTGAGACTGCAAACCCTTCATTCTATGGCATGGTGAGCAACATATGGAAATTACTATTTCACTTCTTTTGAATGAATTCTTCTGTTGCTCATATGTGCATAGGTGCTTCTTCAAAAGCTGATAAAAGTGAGTAAATTGAGCAGAATGTCAGATATGCTACTCTGACTTATATATTATAATTTTAAAATTTAGATTATTGTTGAAAAATGAAATGTTTCCATATACCTAGTGATAGCAGCTTCTTATTACCAAATTTATTATGACCTTGGAATTTTGCAAGGGAAATACAAAACTTGACAAAGGAACAAGGATGACTGATTGGAGCAAGCTTCAGAAACACAGCTTAAATATACATATTTGAGGTAGAAGTCCACAACACTGGGTGAATTTGTGCTTGTCTACATGCAGATAATCACTCCCACAAATATAGCACAGGGTTGGTATAGGCACCATCTTCTATATTAATCATGAGCATAGAACAAAATGAAAAATTGATCAATGTAACCCACTGATGGGTTAAATGGGCATACTTAAACTAGTGAAGTCTCCTTCTACCTGATTTGCATTTGGTTATTATTTTTCAATTTGAAAATGTAAATCAGAATCCATGACAAACTTGAGCCACCTGGATGTAATAACCATTCATTTCAAATGAAAAGCCCTCTCCAATATGAAATATATCTCAAAGATCCAGTATTTCACATATCAAACAACAGGATTTGTAAAAGTTTCAATGTTTCTGTGACCTAAATGCAAAGGTGAAAAGATTACCTTTGCAATATGAAAAGCCAAGACAGCAAAGTCCTGGCAAAAAGTGCTAATTTTAAGTCCCAGGATCTGTTGGACATGAAGGACATGAGGACAGGAGCTTCTGGCACCACTCTCTTCTCAGTAATTAGAATGTTAGCTAATAGTAACTGTTCATAATGTCATAATGACAGAGAGTAGCAGCACTTGGATTTCACAGAGCCTGAGCTTTACAGCTGACCTCCATCCAGAAACAAACTGGCAGTCACTGGAGATCAATGTTGCACAAACACAAAATACTACCTATGGAGGCAACTGTATTTTGACTCCCCTTTCCATTTCAGCCTATAGACCTACACAGAGTATGCTATAGCAATTTCATCTCAAACTCACAGAGATACAGATTTCTGTGGCAAAGGGTACCTTGAAGTAGAAAGGTTTTGCCCTCCTTGTCAGTCACAGCTATTAGCTGCCTTTCAGTCAAATGCACAAATGCCCATGCTGTAGTGATACACCTTGGATAGCCCTGCATGGGGATCCCCAGGCTGGCTCTGATTCAGCTGGGTTCAGAACTGGAAGTGATGCAGCTACAGCACACAGACTAGACATCCTCCTATCCAGGGGCTACTCACAACTGTATTTATTGGGCAGCCAACACAGCTCTGATGCAGGTATATCGTTGCCATGAGCCAAGCCTTTGGCTACACAGTGCAGATTAACTAGTTCACTTAGAGCAAGCTGTATTGCTGGTGAAGTGTTGCTTTGGATGGAGAAATCAAGCCATTTATTATGAAAAATGGCCTTTCCAAAAACACTGCTGGTGTACTTAATCCATCCAGATGTGTCCCATCAAACCAACTTTTAAATTGCAAAAACCACAGTGGTGAAATATTCCATATACCTTGGAAAGTTTTCAAAGAGTAGTGATCAATTTATTGTGCTAGATTTTAGACAATTTGATAGTAGTAAAGAGCCTCGATCTGTATAAGAGTTGGTCTTATTTTCATGACCTGTTCCAAGGTACTGACAACATCAAAAGCACATAATTACTGTACCCTTGCATAAGGCATAAGGGTATGCTGGCTTTTAAGCTTGAACAAGAAGAAGGTGTGGGGAGGCTTTTTTTGTGTAATTCTCCTGGTTCACATATGACCTTTAGAATGTAAATACACACCTTCAACTGGGAATATGGCTGAGGTCTGGATGATTTAGTTTAAAACAGTTTTATGCTTTTAAGCAAAAAACATGCATTCATCTATGTATTTGTTGGTCTGTCTATAGATGTATTCTTCAGCTGTGCAGAATCTTAAAATCAAAGAAAGCTGGATCCCTTATGTGAAAGAGATATCACACTCTCAAACAATCACTCTCTATCCAAATATCACATGCACTATGTGCCATGCAAAGAGCTTCCTCTATTTGTCAAAATAGCCATAACTCTTCACATTAAGCAGAATAATCTGCATCAGTTAAAATTAATTAGTGCATCAGGTTTTTTATACTGCTATGAATGGAAAATTTCCACATGGAAAAATTATTCCATGGCGGCTCAAGAGCTTGCAATGGTCTCTTGATAGATAATGTTTCCTTTCAGGCATAAGAAACACATTCTTTTGATTTTACTTGAATCCCTCAGCCTGGTGAACAGGTTCTGTTTTGCTTTTGTTTATTATTATACTCAGCAGGTCTGCTTAACAAGAAACAGGTATCGTTTGCATTCATGAGAAATACATGAAAAAAAAGCTGACATTCTTTTAAATATACACAGGGTAATTTGATTTTCCTTTTGGTAATGCAACTTTTTTCAGTTTTATTTTTCACAGCATAAAGATAAATTGACACAATGTTTTATCTTCCATACTTTCTCCTTTGACTGCAAGTACAGACTATGTATAGTGTTTTAATAAAATGTTATTATTCTATATGGCAAATTTATGAGTTCATACTTTAGGTTACTTAGGAATTGGACTATTCATTTTAAAAGGTAGTATTTTTCTTACCCTATCATTTTTTAAAAAAATACAACAGTGTCCTTCAGCTACTTTAATTTGTAACATAAATTTAGCAGAACAATCTTTTCCAATCATTTGAAACAGAGCAGAGGCTGATACTTTATTTTGCTTCTTTCTACTCGTGTTAATGGAGAAATGAAGATACAGATAAATAATAAATGGTAGCTAAATAATAAACTGAGTGAGGAATCCCATTATAGAATTTCTACCTGTCACAAGACACAGCTCCAGTTCTGTTCTGCAAATATGTATGATTACAAGAGACTCAGGTGCAACTGAGAAGATGACTCACAAGTTTGCACATCTTAGAGTGTTTTAAGACTGAATCCTATAGGCTACAATAAAACATTAAGATCTGGCCTTAAAAGTCAGAGTGCCATGCTAGAGCACTATCTTATAACTCCTATGATTAGTTTTATAGCCTTTTGAGGAGACAAAGCTGCTGTTCCTGTACAAAGAAAAGCTGCAGAGGCACAGGATGGAACTATTCCAGTTCTAATTAACCCGCCTAAATGCTAATTTAGGCGGGGGAAGTTGTATTTAATCATTCAGGTTTGCAAATTATGGCTATGAATGAGATCCAGAGAGCCTGTTTAAGTGCTTAAAAGAGTGAGTGGTATTCTCAGAAAGTCTATTCAGAAAGCCAGACATCTCCATCTGTAGCCAGCCAGTGTTTCAGCATCTATCACCTACATTTTGAATCACAGATACAGCCTATGCACCTTGCACAAGTATGCAAAGACACTGACAGTGTAGGTATGATACATTAAAATAGTTCTATATAAATTCTATCTGCTTCCCTCAATAATCCTACTCACTGGACATTTTCAAGCCTTCCTAAAATACATGAAAAACAATAAGCCCAGTAGAAAGCACTGTCTTACTGGCTAGTGTTCTGGTCATGACAGGAATTTTCCAGGGAAGAGGAGATCTGTATTCCACCTCACATTTCACATTACAAGGATCCTGGTCACCAGAAACAAACACGGGCACTAGAACAAGACATTAGGGCAGAAAGTAGAGTTTCTTCTCCAGGGAACAGACCAGCTGCACAGTGGGGATAACACTCCTGCTTTTCTGTGTCCTTCATGCTCCCTGATGAGGTGGATATTTCCCAGCTTTGTCACAAAGACCATGGAGGAGATATCTGGCTGGTGCCACTTGGAGCACTGAGTTGCTGCAGCATGAAGCACACCTGGACAATGCCTTGTGCACCATTCTACTGGGGCCAACTGCCCACACTGGAAGCTCCCAAAGACACCCCTCATGCTAAATGCCTACATTTTCCCATATAGATGTCATTACAAAAAGGAAAATATCCCTAAAGTAACAACTGGTTTTTTAGCTTTACGATCTTTGCTCTTCCATTCACTTTTTCTTTCTTGTCTGCTGTTTCTTTTGAGATTTTATTAAACTACACATTTGCAGCAAGTAATGATTATATCTTAAATACCACGATTCTGTCTCTTACTATGAGGCTTGGAGAGACACCATTAAAAATGCATATTTCTGGTTATATGTAGGAAGGTCCATCTGCTTCCCTGACCTTTGAAGAGTTGTTTGAGGTATAGGCTGGTACACGAGCTCTTAACATTTCTGTACATGTTGCAGCTTGGAGGAATGACAGGCTGATCTTATTATTTTGGGGGCTGTAACTTTAAATAACTTGCAGGACACTTGCAGTCCATACGTTAGACTTTTTATCTCATTATGAACTTAAAAGAATTTTTTTTTCCAATAATATCACATCACTGTAGTAGATCAGATGAACAGTCTATCAAGTCTAATATTGTACATCTAGCTGTCTCTTAAATTTTTGAAAAAATGCATATATGTATACATATGCATATGTTTGGAGGGGGCATGAGTGCTTGTGTAAGTGAAAACTTGCTGTGTAAACATATTACATCTCTCCAACTGTTTTTAATATTCTAGATTTATCTAAGATTTGTCATCAGTTTTATGGGATTGCAAATCCAGTTGGAGAAGGCAAATGTTTAAAGTAGTAGAAAAATCTGAACCAATTGATTTTCTGTGATTTTTTTAATTTAACTTATCACTTTATATAATGCTGCCTAAAATCAATAAAAGCCATGCTAGTGAAGGAGAATCTGGGTGACAAATAAACTTCTCAAAGTAGCTAGAAGTGGGAAGTCATGTTTTTTGTAGACTCCAATTTAGGCTTAATAATATTTGGTATCTGCAGCAATGATGGGTAATAAAACTACTGCTAATAAAATCTGATGAATAAAATCATTGACTAGACCATAATAATAAGTCACTTATATGGGTCTAAGATGATAAATGTATATTTGCTTATTAGGAAGGAAAATCATTATGGCAATTGTGTTAGACTTAGCCATTTCTCAAAAGGATGGCTTTGCCCAAGAGGGGGAACATAGAACGTCCCCTCTCAGCATGATATGCTGGCAATGAAGGCTACACAGCCAAAGCACGGCTAAATTGGGGAGCTTGGATCTGGAATAAACCCAGGGAAGAGCACTAACAAGTACTAAAAACGAATCTGTGGATTGCTATCTTCAGTTCTGACAGTCACATCTCAGAAAGAGTGTGGAAAAATGGGGTGACCTTCAGCAAAGAACAAGAGAGATTTTAAATTCTTCTCTCCCTCGAGGCAATGAATCTCGCACTTGTACCTGCACGGGCTTGCCATGTTAAGGGATGTACCACTCACAAACATTACTCTAGTCATAAAATGAGCCAGATACTTTTCAAATCTAGCTCTGATATTATATTCTATGACTTCCTGTGGCTATGAATTCCATACACTGAAAATAGATATGTCCATAAATCACCTTTATAACCATTGTTGAAAAGTAGGTGTTTAGGGAGTTTTCAAAATACGAGTTTTTTTCCTGACATATGGTAAGAGCTCTATTGAGCACAGGGAATTCTGATAGACTTTAAAACTTGCAACAGGAAGTATTATAAACCATAATAACTGCAGTGAATATACCCAATTTCTTCTAAAATGTAATGAGCTAAAATATCTCTCTCCACTATTGAAAGGTCATTAAATATATTTTTATGGGATATCTGGTAACAGTTACCAACTTGTAATATGCTATAATGTTAATACAGGTGTGCCCCCCCAATTATAAATTATATTAAATGAGTTACTGCACACAAAAATTAGTTTTCAAGTGATAATAATTTGTCCTTAATAAAAAAATCAATAATGTGCTGACAAAAGCAAATATTGGAAGCATAGCAATTTTCTTTGAATGAAAACTTTTATCTAATTGAAGAAAACATTGACAGGTCATTTAATGTAACTTTAAATAATAAGTAGGAATTTTGAAAGGAATTAAAACTAAAGGATGTAAAAGATAGCATGATGAAGGAATAAAATTCATCCATAATATAATTTTCTTAGACCAATAACTTCTGTGAATATACATGGTAGATATTGTGCAATATTTAAATGCTTCATATGTTCAATGCATTTTTCCATACTGTTATAAAGGTAATTTCTAGAAGCTTCAAATGTAGAACAGCATGGGGGAAAAAAGTAACACCTCTGCCTCAGAGAAGACACAACACGCTATAAACTGCAAGATACAGAACACATGTGAAATTTAAAAAAAAAAATTTAAAAAAATTAAAAATATTCAGATTTTATTCCACACAAATAGCAAAACTCATGGCTCCCTTCTGCACCTTCAGGACCTTGAGAGCACAAAAAAGCTCTGTAAGTTTTGGTAATCTGCTTCATAGTGGCTTCACTGAGCCATCTGAAAGATATTCAGATAATTGTTTCTTAAAACTCTAATTCAGCAATGCAAAAACGGTTTTGCAGAGCAGCCCTTGCTCTACCAGTGGTGCCATGTGGTGCAGCAGTGTCAGTCTTTGAGTGTCACCTGCCCAAGTCTTCAGCTGCCCACACAACTCAGATCTACAACCTCTTAAGCTGGTCAGCTAAATGGAAGCAACACTGATAATAATGGTTTGAAACTAGGGGGCCTGGCTTTGGATCTTTTTGATATAGTCATAAAGAACTGTATTCTTTGGCCATTAAAATTAAACAGAAAAGCTATTGTGAGGTATTTTCAGAATTTAATTATATTTGTCTTCACTGGTTTTATTGCAAAATGCTCGTCATCAACTTTCTTGAAGACCAATCTAGTTCAAGACTGCAGCACTTCACAGTTTAGGACAAGCAAACTCCAGACATTTCACATCTTTTTCTCAGTGTTTTGAATAGCAGTTCTCAATGCTACTAAGAAAGGCATCATTGGAGAAAGAATATACAGAAAATATTGATGTGAACAGCTGAATATCTGGAATTGCCACTAACAAGTTACAAAAATATTATTTAAAGGAATTTAATTTCATTCAGAAATGGGAGGAAACTCAGAAAACACAGAGGCTTTGTGATCTGCTCAACAGTTTTCATGGAGGAAATGACAGCAGCACCATGTGAGTTAATATGCATATTTTTGGAATTGCACTCACTTTCATTTCTGGGTTCGGGGTTTTTTTGCTTTCCTTACTAAGGAAGCATTTTAAACCCCAAGGCTGGTCAAGCCTAATTCCTGTTTGTCATAGAAATAATGACAGACATTTACCAATTGCAGAGAAGCAGCCACCCATTCACAAGTTTAGGACTTAGACATAAGCATAAACCCTCATCAGGCTCGCTGTTCTCAGCACAGTTTCTCAATCACATGGCTATGACCAATTAGTACAAGTTGTCCCATATTCCCATCTCCCGTGGTTTGCAGCACTTCAGGGTGTGATTCTGCCCTTACAGATGGGATGTGCTACCCTCCAGATGGATCATGGTGTTTGCACCTCAGAAATCTTAGAATAGAATGTTGCAGCTGAAAGGGTCCTATAAAAATGCATCTAGTCCAACTGCCAATGGCTACTACGTTTACTAAATTTAAATATGCTTAAAGCATGTATAAAGTATAATTTATTAATATAGCTATAAAAATAGTGTTAAAATATGTACAGTCATTCAGAAATATACTCTAGATTTCTTTTTAATGCATATATATTTCTATGAAGGAGAATTCACAAGCTCTGGTCCTATTTTAGTCTTCATTTGCAAATATCATTAATATTTTCACAGGAGACTTACTTCTATGCCTAAAAACTGATCAAATCATCTAAGAAGCTTGATCTCGAGTACTGTGGAAATTAAGCATCTCTGTGCCTCCACAGTACTTCAAAAAGAAACATAGACTTTTCAATTTCTGGAGTATACGATCCATGGTACGACCTTTGGAATGTACTAGAATATAGATCCAGAATGAGTGAAAGGTTTACTCTGAACCCTGTTACCTACATTAACTACCTAATATCTGAAATGAGTTTACCACTACTCTTGGACTCTTCAGGATATATATGAGTGAATGACTGTTTGCCTGCTGTGGCAGAGTTCACTGCTGCCCCCACTTAAGCCATAACCACCAGTGGTGGTTGTGATGGCTGCATCCAGCTTACTCTGGACTTTGGGGGACAGATGACAACAAGGCAGCCAAAGGCTGTCTGGAATAGTGACCCAGATGTCTTTCTGGCATGCAAATAAGACAATAAGTCATTAAATTTGAAATCTTAGCTAAGCACTATAAAGGATTGATCGTGTGCATATAATCCTTTAGACATAAACCATTGACTGATTACGAGTGGATCCTGCCACACCTGTAGTCAGCTCTGAGAGGTAGTTTAGGGCACAAGGGAGTCTTTTCTGAACCTCATGACTCAGCTAGGCTCCTAGCAGTTTTGCCTGACTGTTCTCGATGCAGTAAATAACCTAGTGTACCTCGCCATCAAATCTCGTCAAACCACTGTTGCATTTACTATCAAACTTTGTTCTATAAAAAGGGTATTGTTCCGTCTCTCTTACTAGTGAAGTGCATGGCTCCATCCACAACACCTGTATTAAAGAAGAAGGTTCTGATCTACAATTTATTATCAGCAAAAGGACAAAAAGCACATGATATGTTATAGACAAAATGCTAAACACACAATTTTGTACTCTTAAATATTGTCATGTACTTCTTTCTTCAACTTGTGTCACCCTTAGCAGTGATATTGACTTTTACCTCAAACTTAGCAGCTGTTGGTTTTTGTATTTATTTTACTAATTCACATCAATGAAAGCATAAATGAGCTGATAGTTGATTAGTGACTGGTATTAGTCCTCGCTTCTTATTCTGGAATGATTTACTGTATTCAAAAGGGAAGCAGGTTGATTCATTTAAATGATCTCATTTAATATCTTGCACCAAATGTCTGGGAGAATAATGAATTACAGCTAAGGACAGCCATCTTCATTTTGTCTGTAATAATTTGAAAGTCACTGAGATGTTATTGGTTCAGAATTGAGTGCTATGGAGCTTTTATTTTATGTATTCCTTCATTTCACCTGTGGGAACAGATAGGATGATGGAAAGTAAAATTAATAATGAAAAATAGGGTGAAATTGGAGCAGAGACTAGGCAGAATGAAAAATAAGCTCAGAGTTCTGTACAGAAACAGAGAAGAGAGAAGAGAGAATGAAAAAAAACCAGCAGTAGACTTGTCAATTTTAAGACTGTAAACAGGGAAAAAAGAATAGTGGTGTCCAACAACTGAGTTATACCAAAGACTTTCCAGGATGTGTAGCTCATTCTCCCAAAAAGTTGTAAATCATGAGATTTGCCACATTCCAGTAACAACTACTACACTTATAAGTAAAACTGTCACAGAACTAAGCCTTTGAAAGTTAGGGTTTCATTTCCAGTCCTCTGACAAAGATTACTGCCTAGCTTTGATCAAAATATTTGCTTTTTCTGTCTCTTAATTCTTCATTTATTAATAAGAATTAAAATATTTCTCCTACTTAGAAAAGTTAATGAGGTCAAATCCACTAATAAGTGGTTCAGGGACTACTAAAGCTTTATTGCCAAGCCATTTCTTCCTAGCACATCCACTTTGCTTAGGACTTTCCACATCACATACAATCCAGTGGTAAAGTGCATTGCGTATATATGGGGTTTTCTTGAACCTGCAGTCAGGACATGAAGCCAGATTAATGCCAGGGCATGCCAGAAAGAAGGCAGTTGCTTGTGACTAGCACTTGTCTAGACCTAAAGAAATTTTGCTGGAATGAAATAAAAAATACTAACACAACATAAGACTAATCAGTGGAAAAGAAAAGACTAATCAGTAGAAAAGAAGACCAGCCTCACTGAACAGGAAGCTTTCACTGGAACTCAAGGAAAAAGAGTTACCATCTATGGAAGGAGAGGCAGGGAACTCAGGAGCACAAGGATGTCATTAGGTCATGTGGAGAGCAAATTAGAAATACAAAAGCCCATCTAGAACTCAATGTGGCCACCACTGTAGAAGAAAACAAAAAAATGTTTTGACAAACACATTAATAACAAAAAGAGAGCCAAGGAGAATCTCCATCTGTTATTGGATATGGGTGATATGAGGGGAACATTGTTATTGGATATGGGGGGAACATTGCCCCCATAGAATAAGGAAAAGGTTGAGGTACTTAATGCCTTTGCCTCGGACTTTTGCAGTAAGTGCCTGACAGTGACAGGGAGCCCAGAAATCTCCCAGTAATCAGGAGGAAGCAGTTAGTGACCTGCTCTGCCACCTAGAAACTCACAAATCTGTGGGACCAAATGTGATCCACCAAGGGTACCAACTCACCAAGCCACTCTCCATCCTTTATCAGCAGTCCTGGTTAGCCAGGGAGGTTGGCCATCTGCAAGAAGGGCCAGAAGGAGGATCCAGGGAAATATAGGCCTGTCAGCCTGACCTCAGTGCTGGTGAAGGTCATAGAGCAGATTATCTGGAGTGCTATCACAGAGCACATGTAGGACAACCAGTGGATCAGGCCCGGCTAGCACGGGGTCGTGGACAGCCCATCCTGCTTGATGAACCTGGTCTCCTTTCAAGGTGACCAGCCTAGTGGATGAGGGAAAGGCTGTGGATATTGCCTGCCTTGACTTCTGTAAGGCCTTTGACAGTATCTCTCACAGAATTCTCTTGGAGAAGGTGGCAGCCCATGTCTCAGACAGGTGTAGTTTGCTGAGCAGAAAACTGGGTAGATGGCTGAGACCAGAAAATGGTGGTGAATGGATTTAAGTCCAGTTGGTGGCCAGTCACAAGCGGTGTTCCCCAGGGTTCAGTATTGGGGTCACTCCTGTTTAATATTTTGTGAATTGTCTCCATGAGGAGATTGAGTACAGACTGAGTGAGAAGTTGATCTGCTGGAGGATGGGAAGGCTCTGCAGAGGGATCTGGACAGGTTGGATTGATGGTCCAAGGCCAATTGTGTGAGGTTCAAAAAGGCCAAGAACCAGATCCTGCCCTTCAGTCACAGCAACCCCAGGCAGAGCAACAGGCTGGGGGAGGAGTGGCTGAAAAGCACAAGTTTTATAGTGAGTGGCTGAGGGAACTGGGATTGTTTAGCCTGGAGAACAGCAGGTGAGACCTTATCACATTCCACAGCTCTCTGCAAGGAGGTTCTTGTGAGGTGATGATCAGCCTCTTCTCCCAGACAACTAGCAATAGGACAAGGGGAAACAGCACCATGTCGCACCAAGGGAGGTTCAGTTTGGATATTGGGAAAAATTTCTTCAGTGAGAAAATGTCCAGGCATTAGAACAGACTCTCCAGTGGGGGAGTCACCATCCCTGGGAGTATTCAAATAAGAGTAGGACGTGGCTTTCCACAATGTGGTTTAGTGGACACAGTTGAACCCAGCTGAAGGTCTGAAGAGATGATATTATAGGGTTTTTCCAACCTTAAGGCTTCTATGTTTCTATGATATACCTGATGATATAGCTATGATGATACCCTCCATCACTACTCACCAAAATAGATGGATTTTTTAAATAATTTTCCTTTCTTCCAGGAAACCATCTTGCGACTAAACTAAGCTTACCTCCTGCTATCTTCTGTCACCAATCTTGCCAAAAGTACCCATCAGCATACTCACTGCAGGCACACCCCTGGGACAGAACAATGGCCTCCCAGGCATGCTTTTCCATCAGCTGTAGAAAGAGTGCCCTGGGCATTGCAGGGTTAAAGCTTAGTGTGCCCTGGGTATTGCAGAATTAAAACTTAGTGCATTCTCTTTAAAATGGTTAGTATACTCAAATTTAGTGGTGATTTTACAGAGAAAAAAAACTGACAATGACAAAGTCTCCAGAGATGTGTGTTGACAACTTTGCAATTGCTTTCATAACCAAACAATTACAATCAGCAAAAAATGCAGAATAAACAAAAGATCAGTTTGGGAGGTTTTGTCGCTGCTTTCGTTCAAGCAACTTGCTCTAAATCCTGATTCTCCTTGAGATTAACAGCAGCATTCCAGCTATCTTCAGGACTGTTGGAAGCTGCTCCACTAAGATGTTGTGCTGCACACTATTTTCTGGAATTATTAGATATACAAAACAATAGACAAAATCACCTACAAAGCCTAATTTTAGAGGGCTTCACAAGACTCCTCTTGCTTCCTATTATTTACTAATTAAAACAACTCTACCATATTAGGACTTGATTTACATTTCATATCAAGACTGTTTAAACCTGAATGTTTAAACCTCTTTGTTTCCTTCACAAACAATAATGATGTTCATTTCATATATTATTGCAGTAGTGTTGACCATTTCGTGGTGATGTTTGAAATGCCAATTGCTATGTTTTACAAACAAGGCCCTGAAAAAATGAGACATGTAATTTGTCTTTCAGTTCTCCCAATCAGCAGTCATTCCTTTGATAAGAAAATGATGACTGATTAGTGTGCTTGTCTAGGTAAACACAAATTACTGATACGCAAATATCAATAAGAAAGTTGTGTATCAATGGTGCAAGAACATCTCCATATATTAATATCAAAGCTTTAGGACACTTGAATTTTCATTTCAGACACAAGAATTCTTATTATTGTCGATATCCAACATCTTTTTTCTTACTATTTTGTATACCATTACTACATGATGCACATATAGCGTTCTTATTTTGTTGTTTTCTATTGTGGTTAATTATGGATTTCAGCCCTTGATTTTGAAAAAAGCTAAGTGCACATTTAACTTCAAACATTTGACTAGTTTCTTGAGCTTCCCAAGACCAAAGTTTATAACTGGGATAAGAATACCACTCGTTTTTTATTGGTTACATTTCCCTCCAAATCCAAGGTTTATCCCTCGTAACAATAAGTACAAACTTCTGAATCTTACACAAGATTTACACACATTTCAAAAGCTCCCCAAAATAACAATATAAAATAGAATACAAAGACCTTTTTTAAAAAAAAAGCCATAAAAGTGATACTGCAAACTTGAGAATGTTGCCTGAGGAGCAAAATTCAGTTACAGTATTCTAATAAAAGCAACTACAAAATGGAAAGCAAATTATATCTAGATGAAAACAGTAACTTGGATAAGAAGAAATTCTGCAAGCATGTTAAATGATAACAAAGGATTCAAAGGAACCTATTTATAAAATAGGAGGATAGCATTATGACAAAAAATTCTGCTGACTTTACATTGGAGAAACATGGAATATGCTTTGATGTTTCAGAAACTGCTGTTTCTTTGCCACTTTACCCACACTATTCTGATCCATATAAAAGGTCATTCAAGTATAAAAAAAGAGCCAAATCAAAGATTATGATGCGGGTGAGTACCACAGAAATAATACTGATGGATAGAAATAATGGGCAAAAAGGTCAAGGGAAATCCTACACAGAGGCAGGTTCACAGAATTATTGGCATCCTTAATCATACCCCCATTAACTTCCAAAGGGTGTCTGAAGGAGCCTAGCAGTATCAACCACAGCAACTCCTGCTCGATTCTACCTGCACTTGGTAGAAGTCAACAGATAGGGTTCTGCTTGTAGTTGTGGAAAGAGTGTATTTCCTGGAGAAAAATTAAGGTAACTCCACCTTAGTCTATAAACCCTGGATACAATTAAGCTTTAATCATAAGTTTAACATTTGCTAAAAACTTATATGCAATCTTTAGACATACTTCTTAAAAAAAACTTGAAAGGGCAGGTTCTGAGGAACAATTCAATATTTTTCTTACATTTGCCTCAGTGACGCAGTTGAAGATCTACAAAAGAACCTGCATCACAAATAGGCATTGTCTGCTCTTACCAGTCTGCAGTCCTCTCCAACACAAAGTGGATTCCTTGCAGAGGGTTCACATGCATGTTGGAATTTTAAAGATGTGAGTACCATAATTCGAATGGGTGCTTAGGAAGCTGAAAGAAGACACAGTATGGTATTTTGACATTCACATTTCATGGTCAGGATAGTCAATGTGTATTGCTTATTACTTTCAATTCTTTTGATGAGAGGTTTTTATTCTGAGATATGCTTCTAGGAATTATGTGAAGCTGTTTGAGAAGGAAGGAGCACAGCTCCATTTCACCACTGAATGGCTTTGCTGCACAGTTAGCAATATCTGACCCTCTAAGAACTGGAATAACAGATGCACCTTCTACAAACAAGAGTTACTCCTACAAAACTACCCAAGAGTCCTTTGGCCTGAACAACCAGCTGACCTCAAAACTCTGCATAGCATAGAACAGAGAAGAATATATTTCCTGTTGGAAGAGACCTAAAATTATCATATAGTCTACCTGCCTGGCTACTTCAGGGACGACCAAAATGCAGGATTACTTCCAGGCACAGGAGTATTTCTTATTCATTCTACAGATCCACTTCTTTTCCTGTAAGCCTCATTTCCTGAACAGTGTATAATAGGTACTGCTATGAGTTTTCTTGCTCTAAGGTCCTGGCCAGACCCTGTTTCTGCCGGGGACTGGGATACCTGGGATTACCTGCTGTTAGCCTGGGATGAGTTCAGACTTCACCAGCAGACTTCACATAGATGGTGGTGATATTACATCATTAACATTTTCAAAGTAGCATGTGTTGCCAATACAATTTTGATATCATTAAATCAGATGTCTGAAAAATCATATGCAGGCTTTCTAACGGTACGTAAATAATTAGTGTGCAAAGAAAGATATGATGAGAATTGGAGAGGAATAGTGCAGGATGTGGAAAGAAGAAGCACATGGAAGAAAGGGAGGAGGAGAGATGCAATAGGAAATTAAAGAGGAAAGACATTAGAAAGTCAAGAAAATAATATGAATTGATCAAAAATTACTAGAGACTTTGATATTTCTCAGTTTTGGCTGTTCAAACTTTAGGTGGCCAAAAGACCTTGATTTCACAGGCAAGTCTTTACCCATTCTTGAAAACTGTTTACCTAGATACAAAAGAAAATTGTAAAAGAATATCAATAATGCCTATTTAATAACAGTGAAATTATGGTTTTGTTTCAATGTGGTTTTTCCTTAGCATCTACAGAGCAGCCATTACTCTATGCCATTCTTAAACTACCAGAAAACTAAGTGCTAATCTACCATTTCCAATCAGGGATCATGGAATACACACTGATTCTTATTTTTTGAGCATACTTGGAATAGTAGTTACTTGTAAACAGCAAGCAAGAATCTGTATTGATAATCTTTTCCATTTCGTTGGCCTTGATTATTTGTTTTCCCAGATGGCCACACACATAAGGTGGGCCCAGATGTATTTTCTCCATGAGGCAGATTGTCAGACCTATTTTTCTAGTAAGTAATTCTGTCCTTTGGCAGCCAATGAGAGCACTTGCTCCTGAATCTAAATATGCTTAATAGTAGCCGAAGTCAATATTTAGGACACAGATTGCTGATTGACTTATTCACAGTTCTTTCTCAGGCCTTCCAATCAGCTTTAGAGATACAGGAGCAGAGCTACTCAAAAAATCAAATGAACAGAAAAAAAAGGGGCTTGTTCTTAAAGCAACATTTGCTAGCTGCCTCTTCAGATAAGGAAATGCACAGCACAATGCCTGTGCTGGCCAGCCTCCAAATCCCACCACGAATCCCTGGACTAGATCCCAGAATTTGAATTTGATCAGGGGGTGCCTGGAAAGGACATGTTGCAGACCTTCCATGAGGAGAAACTCTTCTGTTTTGGGCAAGGGGAGATAATGCTCAACCTGAGGAAATGTGCAGGTGGTGCCTCTGAAAGACATTTACAGCTTACTATATTGAAACACCAATAGATCTTCTTCCTCATCTGTTAGAGCCAGCTTTCCCTACAGTATTGCAAAACACATGTACAAGGCAACTTGCTTTCCTTGCACAAATCTTGCATGCCAAGGATGAACGCTGGCGTGTCCTCTCTGCGCTTCAGCATCATCTACAAACAGAGCTTCAACATGCCAGCATGCCAGTGCTTGTCAATCTGAGAAAGCCACCAACACTTTTACACCACATTAAGGCTCCATTCATTTCCTAAGAAGCCAAGTTAACTGAAATGAGATAAAAATTAAGTATTCAGGGATAAAAAACATTAACTGCATTTGGTGCTATGTAGCTGTAATAGAGCAGCTAGGGGAAGAGCAAAGCTTCTTAGCAGCTGTTACAGAAACAGAACAGACAATTAAAATTCCAGCTGCAGAGGGAGAGAAATGTTCAGTCTGGAATAAAAATAATAATTAGGCACAGAGAACTTCAGAGGAAACATACTGCTTTTTGGTCCCCAATAAGCTGATGTTCTTAAAGGTCAGCTGCGGTCAGTACAACTGAGCTATCAGCATCATACTTGCCACTGTAGTCCCCATCTTCTCCTATGTCAATACCTAGCCTATAGAAAGGGCCTGTGCTCAAAACTCTGGGTCAAATGTGACAGAGTTCTCATATTAGAAGTGCTCACAATTCCTTTGAATATCTCTGTCCAAAAAAAAGGAAGATCACTATACTGCTAAAAGGAGTGTTCTACTTTCAGCTCAGAAATAAACAATTCCGTTTGGGTAGAGACATAAAGTTTCTCAGCACCTATCACTTATGTAATCTTTCAGCTACAGGAACTAATCTCCTCATTCCCTTTGTTACCCAACTTCTCCTCAACACCTCCTTCCCTCTCTATGGCAACAGCTGACAGGCCGTCAGGTACATCTAAACTGTTGGCCCAAAATACAGCTCCAGCCCTTGCCTGGCTTTATCAAACAGTACAGGGGAGGAAGTAACTTCCCCTTTCCCCATCTCCCACACAAACTATACTTTTGTTACAATTAAATGAATGTGATTTAGAAAGAGATTTGTCACCATGGCCCATGTCAGCAAGGTCACAGGCCTGGATTTTGAGGGAAGACTCAATTACAAGAGAAGATTAGTGTACAACACTTCATCTTGATAATGTTTCAGTCACCAATCCTCTGTGGAAGAGTTTGCAATATAACTCCCAATTCTCATCTCAAACCATCATGCCAACATTGACGCTTTCAATGGTGATCATCATCAAAGAATGCAAATACAGTGTCAGAAGATGGCATGGAAGAGTTTATTGCATTTTGAGGATTAAACATTAGCATGTGTGAACTATAGAGTAACTTCTCCCTTTTCCATCAGCTCAACAGTATTTAAATGATTTCTTTCCATTATGCCGTGCTAAAACTCCAGTATATAAATTGGGAGGCACACTTTCACCTACACTGCTTAGTATTCTTAAAACCTCAGACTGAGTAGTGTTGATGAAACCTATTCTAGAATCACACAACAGTATTGCAGAGTATTAACACAACCAGGGAAATGGCTTGAGAAATATTAATTAAAAAGGAGAGGAACAAGGAGAAGGTCATTGTTGACAGCAAGTGTTTCTCACCTAATGGAATGGATGAGGTATTTCTGACTCTGTGAATAATGTCACAATAGTCATTTAGTTAACTGCCATAGATGTTGAGGTAAATTTACAGTACTGATAATTCTGGACTCAAGAGAGGGTTTTGCTTTCAGGGATCTGTGCTTTTGTCTACAGTATATAAAATATCCTGTCAACCTTTTGCTCAGGAGACCATACCACTGGCATTTTGCTGCTCTTTTTTTCCACATCACTTTCCATTCCATCTTGTAAGAGTGGTTTGATGCAGCATTCATTTCAAAATTCCCAAGCACCACTAATGCTGTTGGGTTTACTGCTGGATTTACTTTTCTACTGATGTAGACTGAGATTTCTGTATTTAGAGTCCCATAGGAACCCACCCTTATAAAACCCTAAATGATGATCTTGTCTGACAATCTTTCAGATTTTAGAGAGCCTTCTTTACAGCATTTTCTTTTTTTTTTTTACTTCCAGCTTTCTAATAATAATATTGCTTTTTTAGTTCTTTTGCTTGGCTAAAAAATCTTAATTACTTTATGCATCCCTTTTTATTTTCTATTCCCCTGAGGACTTCAGAGGTATTGATGAATTAAATAAACTTTACAGGATCCACCTGAAATAAAAAATGGAATTGATTCCGTTTAACACACTTTTACATTGGAGATCAAGGAAGTTAAAAATCCACATAGCAAATCTACATGCAAAATATACACAGAACCCTTACCCGTGGATTTGACAAAAATATCAAGCTTAAACAATTTGAACACAGATGGACAGAAGCTCATTGTCAAAGTTCATAAGAAAACAGCAGATCTCTTCCCACTACCTTTAGAGTTAGGAAGCATACCAAAACCAACACAAATAGCTTCTTCCTCCAGTTCAGATTTGACAGGCACACATCATTCTTGCCCTTTCCAGTTCAAGCTTATGAAATGCTGTCACAATAGACAACTAGTCCACAGTAATGAGCTTCTGAAATGGGGAGATCATGACTGGATTTTAGGTCAAAACTAACCTACATTTACTGATTTTTTATTTCCATTCATAGATGACTTTCTATCTAAGAAAGAAATTCATGAAAATTTGAATATGATGCCACTACAGGAAGAAATTGGAATTAGCCCAGAACCAGATAATTACTATGACAGGAGAATTGAGAGGAAAATGTGTTGGAGATGGGATTTAACATTTCTGTTTACAGTGGCATGAGAAAAGGATCAGTGGGTGCTGTGGGAGAGACTGTTCCTTCCTTAAATATCCTTGGAATCACCTTGATCTTACCCTGTGTGTACATGACCTCCGAGAGGAAGCACAGTATCTACTACCTCTGAATTACAGAAAATATCTATGAGGACAAGAAGATTTCAACTTCATACAGGCTAACGGTTAGATCCCACCAAAGTGTCAGGCATATTCAAGTCAGACATGGTTGAACTGGCTCTACCATGTACCTTCCTATGGGGCCACAGAGATTCTGGCTAAGATTTGGCTGATAGCTCTGTGTCTCAGAAAGGTGGTAAGTGGAAAATTCCTGCCTGCCTGTGAAAGACTTCACACAAAAACACTTGCATGTATCCAGTTCTTAAAGGGAAGTCTAACAGTTGTTTGCACACTGAGCATTAGACCAATTCCAGTCAACTAAATGGAAATTTTAAGTGCATCCCAACTACTATAAATACCCCCAAGTCTGTGAACCAAATATCTTCATCCACTTATGATCTGGATTAAGCATCCTTTCTCCAAAGCAAACTGCAGCTATGCCTCCAAACACAATGTGAGGTCTTCTTTTGCCTTTATTTGCAGTCTTATATAAGGATGGCTCTGTCCATCCTACATTGAAAAGTTCAATTTTAGATCATTTATGCAAGAACCGAGATGAATAAGGTCCACTTCCTTGTCTTGGGATTTTTTGAAAGCCAGCTTTTCCACATATCTTAGGGGAATGCAACAGCAAACAACTTTTTGTGTAGCATGGTTAAAGGTGTCTTTCAAAATATTTTCAAGCAAGTATGTGTGTAATTTCAGCTGTTTCTCAATTATGTTGCAACTAAGAATGGAGGAAAGAGATGGGGTTGGAGGATGGCTAAACCCTGTTCCAGTTTTAACATGATTTAGTTTAAGATCTCTAAAATGAAAAGGATGCATTTCAAGAAGACCCTACCTGAGTCTCAGAGACAGAACTAGCTGAGCTGAAGATGCAAACTGAGTCGTAAATTAATCAGTGTGTGAATATAGATCTATATTTGACGGCAGTTAAGTCATGTAACTGCTATTAATTGGATTGAATTTTTTTAATCTGAAAATCAACTATATTTGTAGAAGTCAAGGAGAAGGACATGATAAATACAATTTAAACAGGGACCAAGATCAGACCTTTCTTATACAATACATGTTTTATCTAACTCTACTAGATTTTGATGTTTGAAGAATACCACATAAAGATGGATATTCTACAGCTGGTGACTCTGTTAAGGGTTCTAACACTTGTTAGGCAGCGCACAATGTTCCTAAGTTGCCTTTCCTGGGAATCAATGGGATGTTGCACTTAAAAATATCACAGTGCGGCCAATAAACACGTAGGCCATGAAGATATTGATTCAATGTAGAGATTTTCTGGGGAAATCTTGAACAGGGCAGACTTAATTAAATAAAATTAGCTTAATAGTTTAGTTTCTGCATAAACGAACAGTGGTCTGGAGACGTTGCACACTGTTTGTTGCAATTAATTGTTTTATAGCTTGTCCTAATTTCAGCCAAGAACATGAGGGGGCAGAGCCTAGAGCCATGTGTCTAGGTTGTTGTTCTCTGCAACAACACCATGGCTAGGGCTGGGAGTAGGGGATTCTCACTCCTGAGAAGGTGGGGGTGGCTTCAGGTGGATGAAAACAGTGTCTCCTTTTGTCTTTTTCAGGAAGAGTGAGTGACAAAGGGAGCAGGGGGGTAACTCTGCCAGAGTCCCAACCAGAGGGTTTGTCTGCAATTGGTTTTCATTGTCTTGGGCTTGGGGGGAAGCACTCGTGCAGAGGGTGCAGAGGTCATTTTGTTCCATGTATCAGAGCACCGGGCAGTGCCAGGTCAGGTTGGTCAGTCAGCGAGCATTTTTTGGGTATGAATAACCCTCTTTTTGTACACTTTTTTTCTTAATATGGTTGCTGTTACTGTTGGTTTTCTTACTGCATAGCTATTTCTGGTAAATTCTTCTTATCTCTACCTGGGATCTCTGCCTTTTTTCTGTCACTGGAAGGGGCTGGAGGGAGGAGCAGCTTGTGGTTTTTCATTGCAGCAGGAGCACTAATATGATTCCTAAACCATGACAGAATTCTACAAAGCAAATATTTCTGTGGTATTAACAACTTGCTCAAAAGCCTGTTAGAAGCAATGTAGATCTCCAGGCATAGATCAAGACACAGAAAATACACTCTAAAGATTAATGTGTTGAAAATGTTAGAGATGACATCAAGGATTAACTGATTGACCCTATTCTATTTGTATTACTTGAAGAATTTCAGATAAATAAAAACATTAAGTAAAAGCAATACCAGATATTATTCAGTCTTTATACTATAATTGTTGTAGAACAATTTAAGATTGCTTAGATCACTAATAATATAAAGAGAACAAAAGCAGACATGTCTCTTAATCAGTGTTGTTAGGGGAATTACAGCGTCCTTAAACAGAGGAATTATACACATAGACATAATCATCATGCTTTCTTATTTGATTTTCAAGACTGTTATAAATTGTTTCTGTGCAAGCCACTTATGTATCTTTCATGAAATGGAAGCTTGAGTCCCATTTGGAATACACAGTTTGGTAGAGATATGTTCTCCATACTTTACATTTTTTTCTCTTGCATTTGGCTATTTGCCAGATCAGAATTGTTTATAACAAAGAATCCATTTTGCCTATAGGAAGCACCATAATATAGAATATGAGCTAGATATGTCTGAAGTATTCAACAAAGTAGACATACCAAAAAATGACTGAGGCTTTTCATCTTTTAGAAAATTACTTTGAATGGCTAGAAATTATACACCAGTGAAAAGGAAAATGTGAGGCAGATATGCAGCACTCGCTTTACTTTGTTCATTCATTACCAATTTAGCAGGGTTGACCACATTTTTTCATGTGATGAAATTTTGATTTGTATTGAAACCGAAAATCAATTTGCTTTCTGATGGACATTAGTTTCAGTAGAGCAAATGTAAAAGCTTCACACCTTTCATTGATGCTTGAATTAGGCCAAATTAAAGGACTTGATATGCTTGATTGAGTGGTTATATGCCACTTGTCAATATTACTAAAACAAGCCATACTGAAAATCACAAATTAGTAACACTGAAAGAGCACAGGGAAAATTGCTGGAAGATATTTGGGGTAATGGTATTTTCTAATGGTGTAGCAATAGATATGTCAAATTGTGAGAATTGCATGCAATTATGCTTCATCTATGTTTAGAGCTTTGACCCAAGTTTCCATTAATATCAAGAGGAATGCTAGAGGAAAAGTCTAGGTAAAAATAACCGAGTTTCTATATCAAAGTGATCATATTTGACTAGTCAGAACTTCTGCAAGTAAGTATTAGTTTCAAATAAGTCATCTCCTCACCAAAACCAAAATGCCAACCCTACATCATCTGGGCCCTAAAACCATACAACCTGACAGTGACTTAGGTGGTTACATGTTGTTTAATAACTTCCCTCACAAGGAAGTTTTCAGAAATCTACCGTTTCAGAGCTTAAATTATCTCTGCTGGGGTTTTTATTTTGTTTGGTATTTCTACTAGATCTGCATGATTTTTCTAAGTAGAAGGCCTAGGAAAAGTGTGATTTGCAATGACTGCTGTCTTGGATTGACTATCCATTCTTGATGCCATTTACATGATATTTGAATGTAAGCACTGGTGATTGCAACTATTTAATATGGAAAGTGGGGGAATTAGTCATTAAATCACCATGTTAAATTAATTTCTCTGCTTTTTTTTTTTTAACTTCTCCTTTTTTTTTCAGTTTTCCTGACATCCCAAAGAAACAGTAGCAGACCACGGATGACTCTTTACTAAGCAAATTATTGTCTCTTGTTTTGATCATCTGTTTCTCCAAACTCTGGAAAGAACCCCATAGAATTGAATGCCATGGCATTAAGATCCATAATAGTCCTACCTGTAAAAAAAAAAATACTTAAATGATTCATAATAATAGAAAATCATAAAAATATTTGTATTGGAAGGGACCTTAAAGATCATCTGGTTCCAACCCCCTGCCATGGCTAAAGAAGCTAAACAATGCCAACTCCCTCAGCTGGTCCTCATCCACCCTAAGACTGGTGTTCCAGACCCCTCACCAGTTCATTGCCCTTATCTGGAAAATCTCTAGCCCCTCAATGTCCTTCTCACAGTGGGGGCCCAGAACTGGACACAGCACTCCAGGTGTGGCCTCAGCAGTGCCCAGTACAGGGGACAATCCCTGCCCTGGTCCTGCTGGCCACACTGTTGCTGATACAGGCCAGGATGCCATTGGCTTTCTTGGCCTTCTGGGCACACTCTGGCTCATGGTCAGCTGCTGTCAACCAACACTTCTGGGTCCTTCATTTACTCATTATTTTGTTTGTGACCTGACACCAATCTACATATCCTATGTGAGTTCTTTTTAGTTCACATAATGCAAAGCATGGCAAAGTATTTTTTCATGCAGAAACATTTCCTAACCCAATAAAAACATTTTATCTACTAATCCTCAATTTCTTCTTCTTTCCTTGGTCCAAATAGTGTTCCTACTGAAACTCTAGATATAAATATTGGTTTGGGATGCTTATTTTCACCTTGTCACCTGAAATATTTCTGTAGAGAAAGTCCTAGTATCAAAACAGGTTTTTTCTTTTAATTTTACACTGCACATTCATCCAAGGCATTTAACTCAAGAAAATCTAAAAATTACTTCTGCTATGATGAGATAATGGGGTTTTTTACTCAGCCACCTGAATTAAACATCTTGAAGAGCTTCTCAGTGCTAGTCTGATTTCATCTTGCAATCATTACCATTGTTTAAACCATTAATGATCACTCATACACATCATAGTTTTATTCATCCATTTCGTGATAGACAAATTTAGACTGGAATGTGTGCAGAGAAATCTTGCTAGAAATGGGCAACTGAATGGAGACCTTATGTTTGGAAAGGACACTAGAGAAAAAAAATATGTTAATTTAATTGAGGAAATAAAATATAGAAATCAGTCTGTAAAATCATGAGGCTGACAGATGAGAGGGAGAGAGAAGAGCTAGTTTAAGCTAAAAAATTTGACAACAGAACAAATTAGTTTGAACTAGTCATAAATAAACTTTGGATTTTACCTGTCTGAATAATGAAAAGTGGAAATTGTCTTCCACCTGGATAGTAGAACAAGACACAGCTGATTTCATCTATCTACGCTGTAACACAGAGAATTCAGTTCTATAGATCTTAATGTCTTTTCTTTAATTGTTTCTTTAACAATTGTTTCTTCTACAGACTCTCTATAGATTATATCTCTCACACTCCATAACCTCTTCATTAAGAACTAATCTGTATTCAGCAATTCAGAGTTTAGATATTGGCCCAACTGTCCTTAGGTAAGATAGTGAAAATGCCCCCCAAAAATATCAGTTTGTGATGGTTGGGGTTTTTTTTTTGTTGGGTTTTTTTTAACTTTCTGCCTCCATTCCTGAAGAAATACTGTGAAGAACTCGAATGTATAATCAGAGACCCCTAGTGTGTGATCTGCTTGCTACACAACCCATCTAAAACAGTTCTCTCAATCAGGTGCCAGGTTGGGTTTTTTTGTTTGAACAAATCTACTGTTCCTGGCTGCATAGGCACACATCTGTGAAAAGTAAACTGTCAGGAAGGCAGAGGAACAGAGGGAGTTAGGGAGGTGCACCTTAAAGCTGAGAAGATTGACTTTGATTAAGATAAACAACATCCATTGTGCTGTAGAAAATTCAGAAGCAGTTGATAGGTAGATGTTCCAAATTATCACTAAATGTACTCAGCAGTACATTTGAGGATTAGGCATTAAAGCTGGGAAGCAGACCTTGGAGGAAAGAAAATAAAACCAAGCTTTGGCCACCAAAGCCTATTTGCTTATTTTAAAAATTGCTAATTGGATTTGCTGTTCTGCAATTCTCACCACTCAAGCAGTCCAATCAATACTAACATGTGGAAAAAAAATCAGTTAAATCTAGGGGTTTTTTCCTAGGCAATTTATCCTTAGCATACCCAAGTTCTTTCAGTTAAAATTTAGTCATTGCTTAACACTTTGGGAGCACAGTATTTGTCTTCTCATGCTAAGGTCAGCTTCAACTGTGCATTAATGTCAGATCAATTGTATTGAAATAGAAATAAGTAGAACTATCTGAACAAAATTATTGTCACAATTCAGCTTAAACTGTATTATTTGATCCATCCCTGCATCCCTGTGGACATCCCTTTCAAGCAACAAGTCTGTATCCTGCACAGTTATATTCCAATGTACTGCCTCTGGCTGATATGGAGTTAAATTTCCTCCCAGGGTCCTATATTGTGCTGTGCTTTGCATTTGTAGCTAAAATAGTGTTGAGAACACACCAATGTTTTGGCTTTTTCTGAGCAGCACTTGCACTGCACCAAGGCTTTCCCTCCCCTCCAAAGGCCACTAGGCTGGGGGTGATCAAGAGGCTGAGGGGACACATCCAGGACAGCTGACTCAAATTGACTTGAGGGACATCCCATACCTCATGGCATTGCAATCAGCTGCTGAGGGCAAGGCAAGTGTGGGTACAGTTGTGGTTATGCTCTTTGGTTCCAAGCAAGTGCTATAGATGTAGGGGCCCAAAGAACGGCTGGATATCTGCCTGCCAGCGGGAAGAAATGAATATTAAGATGCCTTATCTCATTCCATGAGCTTTTCTATTTTATTTTCTGCCCCTGTTGTGTTGAGAAGGGAGAAAGAGAGCAACAGGCTGAGGGTCAGGCAGCCAGCCAAGGTAAACACACTACATGATTGATCCCATTTGTATTGTAACCCACAGCTTACAATCACAGAATTATACAGGTTGGAAGGACCTTTAGCAACTGAAACTCCTTTGTTTAGAGCAGGTTCCCTTAGTGCTGGCTGTTCGTGGACTTCTGCAATTGAGCTTTGAATATATTGAGGGATGGAGATCCCTCAGCCTCTTTGGAAACTCTTTGCTGTGTTTGATCACACTCTTAGTGAGGTTTTTTGTCCTAATATTGACCCAGAATCTGCCATCTTCTAGCTCTTGTCCATTACCTCTCATTCTTCCTCTAAGAATCCCTCTCTTTTGTCTTTTATTTCTTTTCATCAAATAGTTGAGGACAGCATTAAGATCCCCTCAGAGTCATCTCTCTCCAGGCTCAACAAGCCCAACTCCCTCAGTCTCTTTGCAAGGAAATTGTTCCAACTCCTGGCCAATCTTGCTCCAGTTTATTTATGTTTTTCTTGTACTCAACTAACACCTGGGTAACATTACTTCAGGGGAAAAGGCACTTTCTCAGTAAGCCTGACTATGTTCAGGTACCTGCAGTTTTTATGACTCAGATACAAATCATACATAGATGCATAACAGTCTTCTTAAAATGGAAGTCTTAAGCTATTGTAACAAAGGGACAGTATTTCCTGAGACAGCAGCTGGCATGCTCATCTATCTCAAAATCTTTTGATCTCCTGATGATAATGAAGCTAGTTGTAACTTCTTCTGGTCCCACAAGGCCCTGTGTCTCAGCTGGCTGTTCCAAAATAATTACTCTCCACGGAGCAAATGTTCATTCTTAGACCTGCAGGAGAGTTCTTTTGATCTCCTGCATGCCAGGAACATTTCTGTCCTGCTTCAGAATAGTTTCTCAGCTCAGTGTTTTCACAGGCAATTATACCAAATTTTCCCTTGCTTCCTGTGCTCTGACTTAAACTGAACCATTCTTTTTGTGTCTTTAAAAAGAAAGAATATTCTGATTTAGTAAGAAATGCAATCTTGTGAAAAGGTATCAATAATCAGTTCAATATACTCACGAAATTGCTCCTTATTGGTACCATTTTAAATACATAACTTGAGTTTTCCAAGCACAAATGCTTTAATAATTTCTCAAATCTCCTTTTGGGTTATAAACTGATATTAAATATTAGTAATAACTTCTATCTGGATTCCCACCATATCATGCTCCTGAAGGAGTAGACCCCAAGTTAGCTGCTTGGTATTAAGTCTTTCACACATGGGGAATGTTTCCTATGCAGCTGAGCACAGATGTAAAGGTGTTCTTTCTGTTCTTTCTGTGTCAGGCTGCCTTCTCCAAGGATGCTGAAAGATGGCTGGGAACCCTCCTAAGACCAGAGGTTAAAGAAAGCAAATCACAAAACCTCTCAGACATGTCTTTTAATGAAAAGGCTCAAAACCTTTCAATAACCTAACCTGAACACTCAGAAATTATTACAGAGTAGTTCCAAACAAGTTTCCCATTTGCTAATCCTTGTTCTCAGAGGGGATTTCAACTTATCAGATATCTGCTGGAAATACAGCCCAGCTGAAAGAAAACAGTCCAGAAGATGCTGGGATATGTGGAACAGATCTTCCTGACATAGTTGGTGTGCCAACCAGGAGAAGTGCCACAGTGGATGTGCTGTTAATGAGCACAGAAGGACTGCTGGGTGATGTGATGGTTGGAGGCCTCTTTGGCACAGGGATCACAAAATGGTGGAATTTTTGGTTCTTGGGGAAATAAGGAGGATCAACAGAACTGCCATCTTGGACTTCCTGAGGTGAGCCTTTGGCCTGTTGAGCACGTTGGTTGGCAGAGTCCCTTGGGAGGCAGACCTGAAGGGCAAAGTAGCCCAGGAAGGTTGGACATCCTTCAAGAGAGAAATCTTACAGATCTGGAGCAGACTATCCCTGTGTGCTGAAAGATGAGGTGCTAGGGAACAAGTTGGTTGGAACTCAGGGGAAAAAAAAAGAGATCTTTGGGAAGAAGAGGAAGGCAACTCAGGAGTACTCCAAGATGTCATGAGGTTATGCAGGGAGAAAATTAGAAGGTCTAAAATCCAGCTAGAACTTAATCTGGCCACTGATGCAAAAGACAATAAAAAATGTTCTTATGAATATAGAGAGGAAATAACAAATTGCACCAAGGGACATTTAGATTAGATATTCTAAAACTTCCTTTATAGAAAGGGTTGTGAAGCACTGGAACAGGCTTCACAGGGAAGTAGCTAAGTCACCATCCATGGAGGCCTTTAAAAGACATGTAATTGTGGCACTTGGAGGTGTGCTTTAGTGGTGGGCTTGGAAGCAGTGGGTTAACAGGTGACCTCAATGATATTGAAGGTCCTTTCCAACCTAAACAATTCTACGATTCTATATCAGGGATCAAAATGAATTAGGGAAAAAAAGCCTCAAATGAAAAAAAATCAAATACTAGAACTAGATCAAACATGAGTTTTCTTCTGATGTTGCTCAAAAGCCAGAACTTCTTTTATTTAAAAGGTAATGCTTTTTCTGAAATTTTGTGCAGTGATGACCTGGAAACACTAAAGACACCAATGACTAAATACTAAATAGAAATAGTGAATAAAAAATAATGAATATGTTAAAAAAAAAAGACAACAACCCACAAGCAAACAAAGAAAAACAATTTACTTGAGGATTATCTAAAGAAAAAACATTATTCACAGGGTATAATGATTCAAAGGTTGTGGTGGCAATGATGGAACTGTGTTCAGCAAAAGTCTTCATAGATGGGCCTGAAGCTTCTGGCCTCACATGAACTAAATACTGTGCTATCCAAAAAGAGGTGTTATACATACAAAATGGTCCTCTGAAATGAATGGAACTTATTGCTCTTTTCAGGTCAATAAAATGGATTATTCATCAAGTCAAAGGCACAAAACATTATAACAGAGTGTATTGAGCAGCAGCACTGCTCCCCCTTGCTGAAGTAAGATGGCTATCCCACAGAAATATTTTAAGGAGAATGTAAAACTTCAGAAGTTAGGGCTTTTTATTTCAGGAAAGCAATGCAATACAGGCACTGTGGTCTGACCAACAGTGATGATGTACTCAGCCAGATCTGGGTGATATCTTTGGTAAGTTAAATGTGTACAAGTTTTCTCTGAAGAGATGAGATTCAAACAGTCTGAAATGACAGAGAAGTTATCTGCATTTCAGAAAGCTTAGCCTGTGGGAGGACAGGAAAGAACAGAAGCAATGACATAACATATTTGATCTTTTTGTGGACTTCTATGAAAATTAAAATCTATGTGTATACAATGAAAATACACACAATTGAACTCTGCATATTTAGAAAACAAGCTCAGGAAGTATTCTGAGATGACAATTGACTGTAGAACTTATTAAGAAGTCTTTTTAATGAAGCAGCTTTTAATTGAGCTTCTCATCAAAGATACTGATTAAGTTTTCTTTTCACTGTACAGTGAAGATAAATCAGAGGCACTTTAGCCTAAAATAATATTTAGCCTAGCACTGTAGCACTAGAAGAATATTCCAGTTGATATGGTTTTCCTGCTGTTTAGGTCTACTGTGAACTGTAGGTTTCAGTACCTCTGTAATATTTAGCAAAAACTGAGGCTGTACCTCTAATCCTCTGTTCTCCACCCCTCACTTCAAGAAATACATGGAGGAAGTTCAGAGACGAGGAACGGAGCTGGTGAAGGGTCTAGAGAGTGAATCATATGAGGAGCTGCTGAGAGAGCTGGAGGTGTTCAGCCTGGAGAAGAGGAGGCTCAGAGGTGACCTTCTCACTCTCTACAACTGCCTGAGAAGAGGTTGTAGCAAGGTGGGGGCTGGCTTCTTTTCCCAGGCAACCAGCAACAGGACAAGAGGAGATGGTCTCAAGCTGTGCCAGGGAAGGTTCAGGCTGGACATCAGGGAGAATTTTTTCACTGAAAGGTGGAATTGGAACAGGCTTCCCAGGGGGGTTGTTAAGTCACTTTGCCTGGAAATATTCAAGAAACAAATGAATGTGACAGTGCTATAATTTAGTTGATATGGTGGCGTTTGGTTGAAGGTTGAACTTGATGATCTTGGAGGTCTTTTCCAAATTTAATGATTCTTTGAATCTATGACATTTCACAGGAGATTTCATCTTGCTTATTTAAGGACAGGTTTGCAAAATCGCATGGAATAATAGCGCTATTACATCATGAAGCCAATTTAGTTTTCAGCAAGTGTCTCCTGTCTTCTAACTCATTGAGTAAAAACAAACAAAAAACCCCCTAATGTACCTCAAACAAAATCACATTTCAAGAGCATTACACTGCAGGTTATCTTCTAAGCAGCAGCTATGAGAGGCAGAGATTTTTGATAGGTGAGCATTTGATCAACTGTCAGAAAGAGAAATCACATCAATACCAGCCTGAATTAATGCTCTGACATGCACTGACACTTTTCACAGAACTCCAGTGAGTGATGCTGCTTTTCTCCTAGATTTGTCCCATTCAGGCTGGCAACAATGAGTCAAGGAAGCCATGTAGACAAATCTCTGATGATCAGGTGAAAGAGCAATGTGGATGAGGAAAGCATTAGTGTAGGAAAACCCTGTAGAGCAGTCTGTGTTTTCGTGTCTGACTTCCAGTCGGGATGGAGAACAATTTTTGACAGAATTTCTTGGTTTACAGGGCCATATAAAAACACTTGCTCCTGTAAGTAGTGGCTCAGTGATCCTCCTGTACTTCCTCTGTGTTTTCCTCTGTGCATAATATAGGGGGAGTTGTTCTTTGAGGCTCTTTCAGAATCTTATTTTCCACTTCTCACCTCTCTCAAACAAAAATATTTGAGATTTTTTCCTAAAAGTCCTCTATCCTAACAGCAATTGTTGAGCAGAATAACCTCAGAACAGGCACGAGAAGTGGCATTTTCATTAAAACAACTGCAATTTCCCTGCTACTTGTATAAGTATGTTATTCCATTATTGATGTTGGCCAAGATCCAGGCTCATTGTACCATTTTACAAAATGTGCTACAGAGTGGATTTGCTACTACAATAAAGTGCATCTGTCACCCCAATTATGCAAAGAGAGTGGTTGACTGCAAAACTACATCAAAAACTGAATTAGGATCTTTCATCCATTTATACAAGAAATGCCAACATGAAATACATGTCTATTTTGTAGTAGAGGTACTATACTACCACTACTACAGAAAATTGAGTCTGTATCAGAATGCAGCTACCATAATATAAAAAAAACCACATTATTTTTTTACTTTGGTCAATACCTCAGTTGCTGTGAACAATTCCTGCAGAATGAAACCTGACTTATCAAAGCCATATATTTTAAAAAAAAGTCTAAAAGAATCTTCTTACCCTAACAATTTTATCAAATGAGCAGATTCTGATCCCCTTTTTCATACTGGATAACAATATATTCCATGAATAGCCTCAATAATACCAGTAGAATTCCTTGGGATTTAATAAGTTATTAATTGTGATGGTATTTAAATCTCACTTTACATAAACCTCTCAGTCAAGTTCTCATCTGCACCATAGATACTTAAATTTTGGTGAGGATCCAGTGATGTCAGCTGGTGAGTTGAGGTTTGAGTTCATTCTTACTGAAACAAATAAGCCAGAGGAACTTTCAGAATGTTTAGGTCTTGGGTTTCAGAATAAGGAGGCTGCAGAATGTCCATCATCAAAGATCTGTAAGAATATGTTACACAAATCTTTTGGAGAGAGGGAAAGATATTTCCAGTAAATATATAGATTTAAGTAAGAACTGATTTGGAGATAACTTCCTGCTCACTTGTTCTCTTTTTAGTACTTATGAACCTGGTGCCCTTTGCTGCTACACCTTCAACAGGAAGGCTGGATAAAAAGTCTTTCTCAGCATAGTATTTAACTTTGCAGAAAAAAAAATAGATGTTTTTGATGGGATAAGATAAAATTCTTTTATTTCTTGCACAAATATAAAATAAATAATATATTAAAAGACTGACCTTCTCCCCCTCACATTTTTCCTTATATTCGTGGGCAGTACTACCTTCCCTGACTGTGCTTTTAAATAAATACAGCCACATTTCACATTTACTACTGAATTCAATATGGTGAGTGTTTGTAAGGTTTCTTCTGAGCATTTTTAGTCCTTGAACACTGAGATTTCCACTCTTGTGAATGATGAAGAAGCCTAAATGTTAAACAGGTGGCAAGACACTGTTGAGCTGAGATGGTTTTGTCACCACACCTCTTGAAGCCTTGGGGTACTTCACCATCTTAATGTTCAGGCATTTATCTGGGTACACACAGTTGCTTTGTGGATACAATTTTTGGACTCATTCCTGAAGTCCATCAAAGTTGCACCTATTTGCCCAAATACTTTTTTCAAATCTGTCCATTTGCCAAGTCACTATGAAATATGAAGTACAAAATAAAGACATAAATACTGGGAATGTGTAACCCACACTAAAAATAAAATAAAGTGATTAAAATGCATCATAAATGTCAGTGAATAGTTCACTGACTATATTTTTAAATTGAATTTGGACATGACAGCTGTCAAGCCACAGATTCTGCCAGTCACACATGTCCACTATTATTACAGACTCATCTATATCCCTGGGTTTTTCTGTCTTCCTGGATTTCTGGAACACAGAGTATTAAAACAGAAATGTTCAGAAAGTGGGGCATTTTATTAAAGATTTTATAAATCCTTAACTTTAAGTTCTTGCTTTTTTTGGTTATGTCCACATGACCCATATAATAAGATGCAATAAGCCTGATCTTGCATGTTGAGGAAAAATATTGCATACTTCAGAATATATTGCTTTAGGAATCATCTCTTGGAAGATGCTATTCTCTGGGAAAAAAAAAGAAAGTAACTTAAGCCAAAAGTGAAACAGTCATCCATGCCTATTTTACTAGGCATTATGTTCAGCTTTGGAAAAAAAACAAGCAATGTTGCAGCTAACAATAACAAGCATTTTCTTGGTTATGAGTTCTAAACATTTGCAGCAGTAAATATTTGCTTTTCTAAATTAACTTTGTTACAGGGAAGGGACAAAACTGGAGAACAAGACAATTCACAAGCAAACCTCCACATGACATATGACTAAAGTATGAGGCAGGATCAACCAACAGCAAATGTCATAGGCCTTTAAAGTATTTTAGTGATTCCTAAATATGGCCACTGGCATAAAAAATGAACTGGCTGCATAAACCTATCAATCATTACTGTAAAACTCCTGCTATGTGCCTCAAGACCAGCTCTGGTCCCACAATCTCTGTTTGCAACACTTGGATTTAACCACAGCGAAGGCTGTAGTCATCTGATCTGGTTGACAGTATTGAACACAGACATCCTCCTCATATGAGGTTAAATAGGTACAGAAAACACACTCTGATGCAAACCAAAGACCATTAAATTCAATGTATGTGCTTCTTGAAAAAATGCTTTGGTTTCTGTAGAGCTGTGGAGACATGGTATAGTGAGAGAGACTGCTGAGTGAGAAGACAGGCACTGGTTTTCCAAGTGTTTTTTTCATAAAATTAGTGCTCACTTATACAGAATTCTCTGGGCTACATCATCCCTCCACCACCATCAAGTCTAAAGGGTTGAAGGACAGGAAATTCTATAAGTTTAGCTTGCCTTACCTCAAAAATCCCTGTCCAAAGTCCTGCAGCTCAGACACTTAAGCCATAAAACGATAAAATCATTAAGGTTCAAAAGTTTTTAATTCCTTCACTGTTTTTGAGTAAAAAGAAAATTGAACTTCAAGTATTCAAGACCTTAATAAATCTGGGTTATGACTTTATTTTTTCTTTATACAGGAAGCAATTTTAAATGAAAAATAAGATGGAAACAAACAATATAAGTTTTAAATTTCCATATTTTCTTTCAAGCTATAATTCCTCGCTCCTAAAATATATTTCTGCCCTTTTATCTTCATCCCAAGTGGTTAAAAGAAGACTATTTTTAAAAACAAGCAAAAAATATTTATGTTCTTTCATAAACTTATTTGAGGGATAAAAGAATACCAAATAATTTATTTCCCTGTTTAAAGGATGATCAAATAGGAAATTCCAAATATCCATGACAACAATAGAATATACAGGGCCTAGACAGCCCAAAAATTGTTCATATCAAAGCTTTCAATACAAAACTTTATTCTAAAGATGTAACAAAAAAAAAATTCCTAGTACAGGAATCTGTGAATAGGACAAGACCAATTTTGACAAATACATTATTCATAGCAAACCTTTAATTTAGGTCCTGTCTTGAAGTACTACATTAGCTGTCAGTCACTTCTGCAAATGGATTGGATGTCACATCAAGACTTCTGTGTTTATTTGGCTGCATATCTTCTTACTTTGATTGCTTTAATGCCAAAAAGTACAGAAAATGGCATTACCTGGTAATGCAGTCAAATATTCACAAATCATTTCAAATACAGACAAAAAAAATCTTCCTTTTTCATCAATAGTTTTATGTTTGGATTACAGAACAGATTCTTCTCTCATTTGTTGCACTGTAGATTCTCCTTTCTTAGACTGAAACACTGAAGAAATCAAAAGCTCACATTACAATGTGAGTAGGGTCAGAACTCATTTTATTGAAACAGGCTTTCTGAAACACTTGATTGCACAGTGATACTTACCAAACTATAATTACCAACAGGGAAGAACATCCTACATTGCATTTTCTAAATGCAGTTTGCTTAGGTAAGAGCATTAACGACAGCATCAGCAGCAAAAGCTCCTGGCTCCGTGCGAGCCTGGGTACAAGCACACAAGGAGAAGCTTGCATTTGACTGGCGGGATGCCCAGCCCAGCCCCATCTTTATATGTGAGCGACAGCATGCAGCAGCCACCTGACCCCTGAGGTGTGGCAGTGCAGACACAGGCTCTGTGACACCTGGTGCTGCTGGGGCACACGGCGCTTACCCGCGGCAAGCGCAGGGCGCAGCGTGCTGGCTCGAGACATCTGCGCTGAGCCGGGCCACGGCTCCGCTCTGCGCCAGGTGTGCACCCCCGTGGCTCTGGAGATGGCAAAGGGGAGGCTCGTGCTAGCAAGAGCAGTAGTTGTGGCATAAATATGCAAATCTACCCTTATGCGGGGAAAAATTAATAGAGGTGGTAATGATCGTCATCATCGTAGTTGTTCGTATTGCTTTAAAAGATAAAAAACTTGAGGGATTGTTATTGCGTTTTAATTGCTCCTTGCAAGTTTTATTGATTTTAGTCTGACATACATAGAAGATAAAGTAGATATACTGTAACTGCTAGCATTTAAAATGGAAAATAATGGGGTTTAGCTGCAAATGGGGTATACTACAGCACATCAGGAGGTTTCTTTGTTAATTTTTTCTTGTCTTAGACATGTTCAGAGGTCATTCATTGCTTTCTAAATTTGCAAGCTTATTGCAGACCAGTCCAAGGTTATGTAACTCTCCAAACATAATTGTTCTGTGTACAATATTAGCTAACAAGTAATTATAACTACTAGCTGCTCCCAGCTGATAATATGCTCAGGAAATTCATATATTTGGAGTTGTCAGTTTAGGTCAAATTATTTGAGAAAATAATTTTTCTGACTTAATTTGAGAAAATGCCTGACTTAAGTGAGTGCCAAAAGAGAGTATTGAGATACAAGTAATTGCATAGCATGTGCTGCCCTTAAAATTGAATAATTTAAAATCTAAATCTCTTAAAATTTACAATTCCTAAGATCATTTTAATCAGAATATGGATTTGAAAAAGCATTATATTGATAACATTTTGACAAAGTACTGAAAGCTGAACTCTAGGACCACATGCCAGGTGGCAAAGGAGTTACATGGCTTGCATATATTTTTAACTAAATTACTACTTTGAAGTCAATAATTGTATAGCCATCTTTTTCTACCATCTAATCATGCTTAATATACACTTACTTTCAAAATAATGAAAGTCTTTTCATTTAAAAAATTCTATCATCAAATATTTTCTTCTGTATGTTGGATCGTGTTGTTTTGGGGTTGTTCCTTGAGTTTTGCAACTCTTAGGACACTATTTTTCTAAGTACTGCATTACAAAGAAAAACTAATCAATAACCAGCTAGGAAATAAGAAATTAAGTGCCAAAGAAAGAAGGATTTCAAAATGAGGGAAAAAAAATGGGGGGGAGGAAAGAAGTCTGGTTACTTAAAATCCCAATGTTCCGTAGAAACTAAAAAAGCACTGGAGCACAAAATTCAGAATTGAGTTATTAAAATTATTACAGTAACATTTTAGCAAAAGATACAGTACTGATTTTAGCCCAGAACACATGGCTAGAAGAAGTGCAATATGTCACGACTTTAGGTGATTTGAGAGGCCTTTCAGCTTTGAGATGTTTAATAGGATCACCCATCATTGCAGCAGAACAAGTATTGCCAGAGAATGATCCATGTTAGTGCTGAGAGGCCAACAGCCACCACGTCTCTCAGGGGCCCCACAGCTAGGTACAACTACCTGTATGTCTCTCAGTGCCTTTGTACTTCAAAGCCAGCACTGATATGGGCCCTTTACCATTTTTCACTAACTGATTTCACCAGAATTTTAAGGCATTTTACATTTATTTGGATTTTGTACCAAGGTAAATGGAACTGGACCAATAGACTAGGAAGTACCACTGGCATTTTTGTCACAAAATAGGGGATCATATGTCATAAAGTGTCATTTCTCTAGAAGTTAACCTGGAAAGTGTGGAAACCAATGAGAACATTTGGTTTAACAACATGTTCTCATCTCTTTTTAATTCTTCTAGGACATGCAGAGTTCCATAATATCTTTTGAAATTGTGCAGGTTAAATTTAGGAAGTATATTATCTGCACCAGAAAAACTCCTTTCAAAATGTTGTTTCTTGTCCCAAAACATCAGCTTTGCTTTATCTCCTTATCAGCTGTTGTCACCTCAGAAATACTGTTTGTTGTACTATAACTGCATGGTTTCTTCAGCCTTCCCAGAAGAGTTTTGAGGTTTTAAATGCCCGTGTGTCACATATGTGAGGACTTAAAGAATGCAGTAGCATACTGAAAACACAGCCCCCATAAGACAACTCACCACAACAGGAACTTGAGATAAGTACAGATGGCAAAACAGGAAGACATTAATTCCAGGTCTAACAAGAGTGAGGGTTTGGAATTAGCACATTGGACAAAATGGCACGGTGCAAACTGTGGGAACTTAGGACTTATCCAGAAAAAAAAAATTGCACAGTGGAAAACTGTGGGAAAAGATACACATGGCAGCCCAAGTTGCAGGAATGGCGTCTATGCCCATGGATACCTGGGACTGGACTGTATAAAAGTGTTACCTCCAGAAAAACAACCCCTGCCACCAAAGACCGGGGTGAACAAGGACCAGTGGGATGCCACAGGAATCCATGTCATGGTGATATCTTTTGCTTAATCTCTCTATCTCACTCTGTCCCTCTCTCCCTCATTCCTCTTTCTATTTCTTTTTATCTCTCTACCTTACATTTACTGTTAAATAAAATCTGTACTATTGACTTTGCCATATGGTCTTGTTTGCACCTTAATTTAGGCAGAAGCACCTCTTACAATCAAATCTTAACAACATAATTCTCTTTCACATTACATTTCAGAAGAATGAAAAATCTCCTCTGCCATTTAGGGCAGTATCTTGAATAACTTCATCCCAACAAAACCTGTCATTTTATAATAGATATAACTACAGTATCAAAGTGGTTTTTCTGCTGAATTTGCTTTCTCAGTCTTCAGAGACTTCACCTTTACTCAGGAAAAGCATGCAGTCAGCTGAACTATAAAATGTTGTGAAGCTAGTGGGCAGCCTTTACCCAAGGTGTTCTGGTTGTTACAAAAAAAAACCAAAACAAAACAAAAAGCCTTTTCGTCTGAGACATTTCCTGTTATTTGTTTGCTTTTCTTGGTGGAAATTGCAACATATGCATTTAGTTCACACTGTGCATAGGTCTCTGTAGAAATATGTATGACCCTGTATGCCTCATTTGGCTTGGTGTTGTACTAGTTCTATGCCCATTTTTTAAGCACTTTTTAGTTCCACAGCTTTCAAGTCTTTTTTCTTTGATGCACCTTCTAGTTGCTGGTGCTTGTTAAAAGAGACTGCAAAAGACTGTGCTAGAGCCATCATACCACAGAAAGGGTCTAATATGCCCGGGAGTCAGTGCTCACACTCTGTGTGAGCCACACATCCACCCAATTTCCTGGGTATCCTCAAACTAATTGCTCTACTTCCTTTTTTTAAAACATGACCAATGGCAATGTCACATCCACCTGGCTAAAGTTCTGACCCTTTTTCTAAGGATACTCAAGACTTAATTCTCATCTTAGACACTAAACCATTCTCCTATTGTCTTAGCTATAACTGAACCATGCTGTCACCTACTCCTCTCCCTTCAACAATGGTCTCCAGAGGAACACCTGTAGAGGAGAATCAAATCACCACACTTGTATCTGTTTTGATCCTCAGCAGAGACCTCTGCTTTTTCTGCATGCTCTTGATCCTTGAATTTAGATGGTTAAGCCTATATACAGTTTATAAATTATTATACAGCTTACTCTCTGAAAAAAACAAATTATCAGCAGATAAATAGACACAGCTACTTAGGCCCATGTAAACTTTAGGTTCCTTATTTAGAGTAGAATTTATTTTTTTTGTGAAATCAATAGAATAGTTTGTAATGGGATCTTTGTCCTCTTTTAAATTCACTTCTATTCATACAGTTTGCTGGAGTTAGTCTCTGATAAGGCTAACCCATAAAGACCTGACAAGAAAGAAGTAATTTCTATCAATACAAAATGTATACAGGGCAGCCAGAGTCATTTAAACCAGGAACCAAAATGGCTTTTAGCTGCCTGAAAAATTATATGTTCTTTGTGAGACTAATAATGTGGATGGTGATACCTCACAACATTATCACTCCACAAAGTAATACATCTTCACTCAAAATTTGTTCTGAATATCAGAAATCTAAGAATTTTAAGATGACCATATATTTGGAAAGCATGGAAGCTTTTTTTTGAGGAAACTGGCAAGTTCTGGTGGTGCAATTTGTAAGCTCATATTCACATTGATAAACTCCTACTGATCTAATTAATCATACCTATCACGTCAAATTTGCTATCAATCTGGCCTCGAGTTTAGAGCCAATAGAAAAAAAAATCTGAGGTGATTATAACTTCTAAAGACACAGCTTATTTTCACAAAAAAAAGAAGTAACTTTAAATGAGTAAATTACTCTCTTTCAGTAACATGCAGCTTTCCTGACCAAGCACATTTTCACTTGCACTTGGTTTCATATACTACATTTTTAGCCAGGTTTGTAACCTAATTGTATGAGAGAAACACAACTGGGTATTTTTCTTGAAAGGGTTAGTTGTTTGTCCAATACCAGTCTTCCCCAATGAGTGCTAATGTTACTAAAGACAGAAGGTTTCCTTTAAAAGTTAAGAGCATACATAGCCAAGAACAATACATAGCAAAAAGGGAGTTATTTCAATGCTTTGAATAATTTATTTGAGGTTTACTACATTCTTAGTATCCAGTTTCCTCATTTCACATAACAAAGCACATGCCCTGTCCAGTGCTTACAGGCACCGTTTAGATCTTTTGTGCACGGTATACTATGAATATTTTCTGAAGTTAAAAAACATTCTTTTCCTTCCACAGCAAAAAAATTATTCTGGTACTAAGAAAAGTTCAGCAAATATTTAGAGCTTTCAGCTAAATCAGTTGTTAAATAAGCATAATCTTTAGTTTTCACTCTTTGCTGGCTATTCTAGTTTATAAAGCAACTAACCCATTATAGTGTTTGGAGAGAACACACAGTAGAAAGCCCAGGGATGGAGCCAGAAGCCAGTTTTGGTTCCAAAGCAGATTCAGAAGCCACCGTATGGATTTTCAGTAAGTGTGACAAAAGAGTTGGAGACTACAGTAGGCTGGATTCTTTTAGCTACCACTAAAAAGAGATCTGAGTCACTTTGTACCATTTTGACTTCATGAAACTTGTAGCATGCTGTCAACCTACACAGAAGTCCAGCCTTTCATCTAAGTAAATCTGGCTGCAGGAAATGAGCCAAGTCAAGGTCACAATGTGGGGAGAAATCTTGGATTCAAGTTCCATATGGAGCCTCTCTTTGGGAGCAGAAGATTCATCTTGTGCTAGACAGCAGATTAAAATGGGAGGTAAAGTAGCGTGTGAGGATTGCTCCTAACATCTGTAACTGTTACAATTATGGAATATTTCACACGGTACCATCAGCAGCCATCTTACAGCTACAAAACCTCCACTGGCTGCTTTTGAACTCCTGACAAATCGACCAAAAAGCCCCTTGGTATATAAACATCTCCATGAGCTCCTAGGAAAGGGCAATTGGCATAGGCACACGTGCTGAAATGTGGCATCCTCTTCTCTTCTAGGAATAGGTCGTGTCACACAGAATGGAACTGAGGAGTCAGCCAAAAAGGACAGAGACAGAAATAAGCATAAGGTAAAAGTTACATGAAGATCTTCATTTTGGCTTCAGAAGAACAAAAGGGAAACTGACTGTGGGTCTAGGCAGGAACAGCTGTTCCAGTGCTGTTCTTCAACAGTTTTCATCTCAATTTCAGAAACTCAGTCCCATGTTTGCCCACTGAAATGATGATCATCGAGTTCTACAGCCTTAGTGTAAACAGCTGAGTCAATGCATTGCCAGGGAGGGAAGGGAATGGAAACAGTGGGACCACAGTGACAGGCCTGTGGGAGCAAGCTTAGGAAAGGGAAGATGCCTACTGAGATCCCTGAGATTTAGTAGTTACAGGGTTTTTTACTAGTTACTGAGCTTTTACTAGTTACAGGACCTGAGGAGAACAGCAGTCCAGAAAGGGAATTTTGACAGTGATGAGGTAAAGGAAAGGCACTGAACTTTTGATAGTAGTTGTAAATCAAGGTAAGACAGAAAAGAGAGCTCTACTGGCACAGAGGAATCTGCACTCGACTCAGTTTGTGAGTCAAACACAGACCAGGAGACTGCACCCATGATTACTTTTTGGGATACAGCCTGCTCTCTGTGCCTGAAAGCAAGGACCACAATCAACCTGTGCTTACACGTCCCATGCAATCTTCTAAACCATGGTCAAGTATTGCCTAGGACAGAACAAGCTGGCACGGGCCAGAATTGTTCCAGGGAGTTTGCAGACAATGATACATCAGTGCTCAATGCATGGCACAGTGATTTTATTTACCATGGAAATAGTTTCTGAAACTATCTTAGACAGTTGGAGGGATGCTACTATGCTATGCAAGACAGCATTACTGCCATGACAGCACTATGCAACATCTGAATATAACTTTGAAATGCACTTGCAAGTAAACCATAGCTGCAGTACTTGAAGCATCTGAAAATTTATGGAATTAAAATCCTTTACCCATGTGATAAATAATCCCTTACACTGGATGCCAGGTAAGTTGTAAATAGCAGACCACTACAAAATCTGACTATGTCATACTAGCTTCTCCTGTGTTATAGGAATTTATTCATTATGTAGTTTTCTGGAAGGGACACTTGTTAGGCCTAATTTGGATCTTATTATGAATATATATTATTATGAATTATATAGAGAAAAGACATTTCTGTAAATTTCTGGAATTATATGGAGATACAGAAATTTTTATTGCAATGAAGTGGTAAATTCAGGCTTTTCTGTAGGTTGCAGCAAATTGTGGAGATTTGTGACATCTTTTCTGGAAGGTATGCTGGTGGCATGCTCTTCTGGGAATGTAGAAGAGCTGTATCATTCAGATTAAATCACTGAGAATTGACTCTGAATTCTCAAGCAGTTTACTAAACTAGAAGAGATTATAATAAATAGGAAAAGTGAGAAGCCAGCAACAATCTCTCTCTCTCTGAGGGCATCCAAGGCAAACTCAAGCAGATTTTAATGAGTTTGTTTATGGGAGTGCAGATACTACTTCTGGAATTACAAGAGATGCATCCATAGAAACCAATTTATATTACCATTCCACCGTGCTGTTTCTAAGATGAATGGAACAGAACATCACAAGACAGGGTGATGAAACCTAAGCAGGACAGTACTTCTGTCTCACAGCCATTCAAAGCAGAATACACTGGGTTTTTGGCCCCCAGGGTGACTATTTGAAGATAATCTATTTTGGGAGGGTCATGTAAATCCATAGCACTTCTTAATTCCTGGAGATGTTAATTGCTTACATTTCAGTTAATACCTACAGATGAGTAACGAATTACATCATGAAGAAGAGAACTGCCAGCTAGCTGTATGGGAAAGGCTTTCCTGATGTCAAGCTAAGGAACAGGAAGGCCTGAAGCTGCCATGGTCAGCTTGTGTTTGGGAGAGGCTGGAGCATCCCAGCAGAATCCTGCGGGACAAGCCAGCAGCCTTCCACTGGCCAGAGCTGGTATGTTCAGACACAGAGATCACCTGATTATCACAAATCATACAAGACTAAGGTCAGCTTTTGAAAGCATACAGAACTGTCATCCTAACCATTTACCTCTCTAACATAAGGGGCAGCTGTATTTTCCCCAATCCTTCTAAAAAGTTTCAGTGAAAGAAACTTGCTAGGGTCTGTGGGCAGTCTCTTCCAGTGTTTCATTAGTTTTACTGATATCCAGCCTGCATATTTCTAGTTGAAATTTAGTAAAGCTTTTTTGATTGTAATGAGATTCATCAGTCTCTGATTGCTTATGTTAGTCCACTCAGATGGAGACCTTGAGGTAACACACCAGATCCTTGAAGGATGAGGGAGAGGATGAGTCTGCATTAAACCCCAATTATTCCTTGGATGCTGGAAGGATCTTTGCTTTTATGAACCAAGTCAAATGCTACAAATTGTTCACAATGGGTAACTCAATTAGCTCTTTCTTCTGTTTAAATGCCTTGTGTTTAACTAGGTTTTTAGCAAAAATGCAACTGATTTCAGTATTGCCAACAGGTTTCCTACTCTAAGTATAAAAGTCAGAGCTTCCTGTTTCTGAATGGACCTCAAAATTCTATAATTTTTCTATAAACTGCTACTCACATTTAAATACATTTTGTTGCATATAGAAGTGATGGTGCTGCTCTAAGAGATGTCGATGCTGTCTGTGGTGCCTACTGCCATAGCTGCCTTCAGGCTATATTTAAATTCATGCCAAAAGCCTTTAGGAAGTCAATAAAGCTGCTTCCACTTGCACTGTTTACTGCTTGTCTGAAATTATTCTGCGTAGAATTTACACCAACTAACAAATGGAAGAAAATTAGTATAGATCTTAAATGAACCAATTCACATATAAAGGAATCTGAGATTTTTAATCATATACAAAGATGTGCAAGCAAGAACCAGTTTTGACTGAAGACCTAGACCAAATCTGTCAAATGTGAATGGTTCAGATTCAACTCACACAGACATATCTGGGAAAATAAACAGATAAATAAAGATGTTTGTCTGTATCAGAACTATTGAGCATATGCAGTACCTATTGATTCATTGAAAGGTAAACAGAAGACATTTTATGCAATATTTATGTGTTTTTGTAATAATATATTTGTGCTGCTAAATTCATCACTTTATTATTATCAGACAAGGTTTAAATGATACTTTCTCACATAAAATTTCATAAACACTAGTGTGCTGCGCTATCCCAAATTAAGTCCATTTAAATAACTTTACATTTGAGTAGTTTGTTGATTCCTTCATATTTATTGTAGGGTTGCATCTGTTTGTATCAGGTGAACATGCAGCAGGATTACTGACATGATAAACTAGGCAGTTGGTCTTAAGACCATAGTTTTATACTACAAAAAACAGATAAAACTACATCAGTGACACTTTGTGTTACAGGCTTTATTTACAGTGAGCACTTGGAGGTCTGTCTGTGTAAGGACCAAAGAGATTGGGGGTTTAAATACTCTCAGAACTACTAAGAGAAAGAAAATAACAGAGTAAATATCCTAGCAGAAAAAAAACCCACCAAAACATAGCCAGAAACCTGGGAGCAACATTTCATTCCAGTAGTTATCCAGAAATCTGATTTCCTTTGCTTTGTGTCAGGCACTTAGCATTATTGTTGCAGTTAAGGGAACTTTATGAGAATGATTAAAATAAAACTTCTTGGAGGAGAGGTGCCACAAGAGACTGCAGCATCACTTGGGAAGTCATTTATCTACTGTGAAAACATAGGTCTCTTGCTTTATTAAACATCTCTATACAACTCCCCTTGATGTCTGCAGCCAGATATTCACCTGGCACAGTTCCATTGAAATCAATGGACCCATATTGACTTACAGAAGCTGAAAATCTGAACCTCTGAGTTTATTACAGCATCACTAAAAGGGCTGATTAATTGTAGCATAGCATCACAATATGATAATAATGCTCAGAAACCTCTCCAGAGCGGAATAGAAATTTGTTATGTCTTTCTGCAGAGCATTTTTTTTATGTAATCTACCTCTTTTTCAGTAGTGGGGGATTTTTTTGTTTTATTTTTGAAATACAGATGGTAATCTTGTTACCATTTCAGGTTTATCCTGCAAAAAAACTCATGACATGGTTATAGTATATATTTCCTGAAATCCAGATTGTCACTGGGTCTCGGGCATACAGTGATCCTCTTGAAATACACATTATCCATTTGACAACATCCTACAGAAGACATGGCCCTCCTGTTCTGCAGGTCAGTTCAGTCTCAACCTCTCTCCCCACTGCAGGGCTGGCTGCCTGTGCTGCTGGCCAGCCCTGATACGGCACAGCTGGGACAAAAGCTAAGCTGGGATCAGGCTGCTGGGACAAAAGCTGTGCAAGAGAGACATAAAAGACTCTGTCAGGGTTTCCCCCTGCTTTACTCATGCATTTAAGCTGTAGCTGTTTCCCTTGGTTCTGGCCTGAGCCATGTTGGAGGTATTCCTGTGCCTGGCCAACATCCTGACCTCCTGATTTGACCTCAGACTTTTCTGGACTCTTACAGTCCCTGGTTACCATCACCAGACCTGCCTGTTCTCCTTGCTTAGGCACAGTGAGACTGACCCTTCCTTATGAGGACACTGTCCTACCACCTTGCCATTACCCCAGTTCCTGCTTGCCTTCCCTGGGGATTAGCCTGCTCTTGCTGCTTCCTGAGAAGATGAACCCTTAAATACTGCACAGACACTGCTACTGCAGCAGGCATAAATAAGAGATATGCTGCTGCTTTTCCAAAACTAAGATAAACAAATGTCCCTTACAGTACCATTCCTATTTAATACTATATTTAGGAGGAGTAATAAAAATTGAGCCTCTCTTTTAGTTTGTTTTATTATGCATAAATTTTCTGTTTATTTAGAGTTCATAATCTCAGAAGCCAAATGGCAGACAGAAAATTCCATCCAAAGCACCATAGTCCAAGCAAATAATTTCTCTGCTTTTGGTGGAATATTTCCCACACTGTAGATGTGTCAGCTGTCATGCATAAGTGTGAGACACACTCCAGGGTTTGCCCCAGCCTGTGCTGTCCTGAGGAGTCCCTGTAGCTCCTGCAGTTGTGACCCAGTGCCCCAGTCTCCTGTCCCCACTGAGACACATCACGTGTGAAGATACAGAGGGCAAAGGGGAGCACGTCCTGTGCTGTAGGAAAGGTTGGGCCTCTCCATGAAGCATCCACACAGAAGTCACAACAGAAGATTTGTTTAGCCCCTCATGCAGCCTCATGCCATGTTTCCCTTCCTGTCACAAACTCAGACAGGGGAAATGAGATGAGCTGATGCAGAGGGGTAGGGATACATCCCTCACAGGATCCACCTTGCTGAGTCTCGTGGGCTACGTCAGAGAAAAAGCAGAAGTCTGAATCAAACCATCCTTGACTGGCTTATCTTCTAATTCCCTGTTTCGTGGCAGATCTGGGTCAGGAGAGGGAAAATGGAAAACCCCAAAGGTAATAAACTTAATGCATGAGACTCCAGCCCTGGCTGCATAGTTTAATTCTGAGAGAACAAAGCCCAAAGCTTACTTATAGGACTGTAAGTAGTCAATAACAGTGTAAAGTTAAAATATTTTTAACTGACAACTCTTAGTGGAATTAAACTGTGCAAAGGTCACATTCTCTTTTCACAGAGGAGTTTAGCTATGATGCTGCACACTCACCTTATCAGCAACACTAAATGTTAATAACATGAAGAAATTAGGTACAAGTCTGACATTTTGGTGTAAAGTTCCTCAGCATGAGTAACTTCCTGAAATGGCAGCAGGCATGACACATATTCATCCTAATGCAGCTGCTGACATGAAATGATGCTTTGAAGTGTTCTAGGGACCCAGGATGGCAGCAGTGTTTCCATCAGAAGCACCCAGGTCCCATGACATGCCAAACCTAAAGCATTACAGCATTCACCAGCTCATTAAGCATTTCGATCATGCCTTGCAGTTCTCTGAATTGTGGTCTTTCCAGTACATCAATTTTTTTTTCTCTAATTATATTGATTTTAGCAAATTGCAGTGTCCTTCTGTTGATTTTGAACTATGCATAGCAAAAACTTGCAATGTAAGAGAAAAAACAAACTCATTGTGCTCTAGCAAGTTATTCTATACCATTAGACCTTTCGTGGAACAAAACAGAGACATCAGAGCTAAGAACATAGGAAAATATTGCAGTTACTACAAAAAATAAACAGAAGCTAAGTTTTTTAATTAATATAGACCTTACAGTCATCACCCAGAAATAAAAGACCAGTCAATTGTCTGGAGCACCAGCTCTGTAATTACACACCCATTTATCTTTAGAGTGTGGAGGATGTAATTGCCTGTGCCCAGCTCTATCTTTGGGTCATCACAATGGACCGACCATAGCGTGTGCCAGCACCTGCCATCTGCAGGCTGTCCTCCCACATCAGAGACCTGAATTCTAGCCCACACTCCACACTAAATCATGTCTTTATATGGCAGAGAACTCCTAAAATCTGCTCAATTAATTAGGGGCTGCCATACAACCTCTAGAAAACCAGCAACACAACCCCTATCCTGTTTCTTCCCCATGAAGAAGAGCTATGATTCCCCTCTACAATTTCATTTTACAAAAAAGTTGAGTAATTGCACTGCTGAATTATGCTAGAGGTAAGACTTGTGCATTGGTGGAAGGGCTCTGAAGTCAATGCAGCTAAACAGTATAGCACCAGTTATCTCATTCAGGGTAGGAAGAAAAATACTTTGGTGTTTAGGAGGTATGTATTTGTTCCTGTTTCTTTGACCTTTCTACTCATTTTAGTGAATGATTTGCTAATAAAAATATGTAAGACCATTGGGGAGCCAATAACCAAGCCTGGAGTGAGTGTTTTAACAAGCCAGACAGTACCAAGAGTATTTTAAAGAACAATGGAACGTGGGTAATTCATTCAAGAATTTATATGCTACATACAGCCACCTGCTGCATTTGTGGATGTAGTGCCCATGTGGTGGGAGATAACTGGCTCATCACTGCAGGTACATACCTTGTCTTTAGAGGAGGGTGTAACAAAGATGTATCTTTCTGCAGAGTTCCCTTCTGGTTAACTCTGAGATACTCCTTGTTCACTGCTTTTGGTTTAGGCTTTATTAGAGTAAATCAGTCCTTTATTGGATTTAGTTCATATATTTTACAGATAGTTTAGAAATTTTTTTGCATCAATGAGTCATGACAATATATATAAGAAATATTTATTCTTCTGTTCTTTGTTTTGGGGAAATTAATACATGTTCACATAACTGAGGTTAATCTAGCATCTAGCAGACAATTTGCTCTTACATTTTCTGACCTTTATACTAAGATTAAAAAAACCCAGAAGGATACAGTATGTAGTGAGTTATATTTAGCTTTTGTCCTATGTGTATTCAGTCCTTATCCCAAGAATTTTAGGTGTATACAAAGGGCAAAAAAATTTACACAACAGAAGTTTGAAATGACATGTTTAGGGGCATTCCACATGACTTGCACTTCTTTGTGTTTGGAAGTCCTCTTTCTCTGTAAATCATGAGACACCTTGGTAGGATCCATTACAGGGACTTACCAGCTTAGTAAAAATGTGTAGCTTCAGAACTCAATTTAAAATCTGTTCAGGTACTTGTTAACCTCACTAAAAATCAATGGACCAAATCTCATACATCTTATATATATCACCAGAATTCCACTTAAATCAAAGGGTTGCCTTAGGTAAGTGAGGAAGGCATTTGTCCAGTGGTGATGTTCATTCAAGTAATCCTGCAGGCTTACGTCTACACTTGTTATCAGACACTCAGCAATGTCAAGTTAATTAATTTATTTCCTTTCAAGTGTTTTTTTCCCCTATCTGTGAAAGAATTCCATGAAATGAGCAAGAAAAAACTACTGCAAATCATTAACACATACAGATAGGATAAGTGTCTTACCTTCTGTTGTGGCCTGCAGTCTGCTGCCAAAGAGACTGAGAGAACAATACCAGTTCGTATTTGGGGCACACCATGTGGCAGCCTTTGACTACAGCTCTTATTGAACCTTCAGCATGTCAGGTACAGCAGCATTCAGTGCTGCTGTGGCTTCATTAGGGCCACGAGAGTCCACTGTTAGTCTCCATTTTCCATTAGACACTTGCACTGGCCATGTAGGATTGTTAAAAGGTGAGGAGGTCTTGCTGATGGCTTCTTGGCTCTCCAGTCAACAAATCAGCTTATGGATGGGAGTCATGTTTGGTGAGATATTGTTGTGGTAGCAATGGGCACCTGTTGTTCTTTGACCTTCAGCAGCTCTGCAACACAAGGGTCCTCTGAGAGACTGGGCAAGGTAGACACCTGCCTAATTTCCTCCATCTGCAAGACAGCAAACCCAACCTTTTGAGTCCTTGAAACACCCTCTCCTGAGTCTCTGCCAAGGATGCATGAAGTCTCTGGACCAGACACAACGGGGCACTTTTGCCACTCATTCCCAGTGGGGGTCTCTTCAGCCTCCAGTGCTGAAGGCTGAAGCTTTGGGACATTCCTGTCATTCCAGAAATACAAATGGGTTCTGCTCCTCTAGAGCTTGGTGGTATTAAGACACAGTGTGCACCAGTATCCATCCACTAGAGCCTTATACTCCTGTTGGCCTGATGGACCAGGCCATCGAAATCACACTGTTCAGTAAACCCCCTTGTCCCTTACTCCACCTGGCTGGAGGCAGGGCCTTTCTCATCCTGATCATCATATTGGTTACTCACTTTTTGTATGTACAAAACAGAATTCTCTTTATTAAGATCAGCTCTTCTACCCTGTCTGCTTGAAACTGGAGCAGCAGTTTTCCTGAAGAACCCCATTCTGTGATTGTTTTTCCTGCAAATCAGATGCCCGTGAGGGTGTTGAGGTAGATTTTCCATTCCGTTTTCTCCTGTCTTCTCTGTGGTTACTCAGGTAAAGGCACAGGATGGTCTGTGGGGTGTAATCACTACATCCTCTCTCTTGAGCAGTGGAACTCGTGATAGCTGAGATATTGGTCCATGCAGGTGTAGGATAGGACATATCCTGTCTGAATTGCTGGAACTCTTGGAACATTTTCTCCACAGCTGAGACACAGCCCCATTGAGGAAAGAGAGAATTTCTTCTCATTGCTGGAACCGGATAGCCAATTCATCCACTGTTTGTCTCTTTCCATCTTTCCAAGTCATTACTGCCCATGAATTGGTGTATAACAGTGGTGAGCTCCATACAGACTTCTACAAATCAAGTGTGACATACACTTAATTTCATCTGGATCTTTGAATAATTTCGCATTGCTCATCATAAATCACCTCCAGCATGGCTAATTCCCTCAGGTACTGGATACCTTTCTCAGTGGTGATACATTTGCCTGAATGACATAACATCTTCCTTGAAGGGAAAGGTTCCCTTACTGCCTAATAGAAGTCACATCCAGAGACTGAGGTCTTGTGCCCTTTTTTCAATCTCTTGGTCAATGCCTTCCCTAGGAAGGGATCCCAGCTGCTTGGCTTTTCTACACTCTAATTGCAGGCCACTGGTCCTGCTATCTTAGCATTGAAGCAATCAGGTGACAATGTGCTGGTCTGGATGAAGCTGAAATCTTTTCACATATCTCACAGCTCTCTCAGGTATAGGAATCAGGTGGTTACTGCCTTGTTTATGAGTTCTGTCACTTCCTCCTCCTGTTCTCATGATGGCACATGGACAATTCTGCCTTGTGTTCTTCCTCCTCTTTTTCGTAGGAGTTTCTTCCCTTTTTAAATGAGCTCACTTTTGCATCCAGTATTTCTTCTCATGTATATTGGGGTAACTGATACCAGCATGGGTTGGTACCCTTGCCAGGGTTGGAGGAGTTGCAGTGTGTCTCACAGGGGGTTGAGTAGCCCCAGTGCCTATTGTGGTTGCTGCAGTGACTGTAATTTTATCATCAGATCCAGAGACCTTCTTTTCCTCCTAAAGAGTGTTGAGCAGGGCTGGATCTTCATGGCCCAGGCCCCAGCATGCAGCAGCGGTTTCTCTCTGGAATTGTCAAGGTCATAGCATATTTTTCCAAATATTGTACCAGTTTTTCTGGATTCCACACTTTTTTAGGGATGAAGTTCCAAAACATTGGAGGTGTCCACTCTCCTAGATTCCTGTCCATACCATCCCACACATCCTGCCACTCATAACTATCCAGCCTTGGGATAGATCTCTGGGTGGTATTCTTAAATATTTGTTTAACCTTAAACAAGACCTGAAATTCATTCAGGAGACAGCAGTAGGAACATGCTTGTTTGAACATCCCAAGGACTCAAAATTCTCAAGAGCAATTGTAACTAGCCTGGAGGAGAAGGGGAAGGTGAAGTAGCAGGGGAGTATTCCCTCTTGTCTCCCCCACAGATCAGCTCTCTGAGGAGAAAAGGTGGAGTGTCATTGTTAATAGTTTCTGAGAGATGGTTCCCAAAGTACAATTGACAGTAATGCTGAGTACAAATACCAGATTAGTCTCACGACCACTAATTTTATGATATCATAAGCCAGTGTTACACAGTACAGCAAAATGATAACCTTAATCCAACCCCCAGGGATGATAAAAGGCACAACAGGGAACACATACAGCAAGTAAGGTCTTACATAATATAACATAACCCTGAGAAGAAGCACAAATTCTCTGAGAGCAGATAAATCAACATTGTGATCAGTGACTATTAAACTAATATAGAGAACTTGTAAAACAAATTTTTTAACACATCTCCTGGTCAGATCTCTTATCTCAGCCTTTTGAGCCCCATGTTGGGTACCAAAAAGGGCTGTTGGGGTTTAATCCCAGCCAGCAGCCAAACACCACACAGTCATTCTCTCACTTCCCTCTAGTGGCATGGGGGAGGGAGGGAGAGAAGAAGGAAGGAGGTAAATCTTGTGGGTTGAGATAAAGACAGACACTGTAAAGGGAAAGGAAAATAATAGCAATGGTAAGAGAATATATAAAGCAAGTGGTGCACAATGCAGTTGTGGACTGATGGACTGATGCCCAGCCCATCCCTGAGCAAGGGGCTGCCCCAGTTGCCAATTCTTAGCCAATTGCCCTTGGTTTTATTGCTCAGTACGGTGCTGATTATGATATGGAACATACCCTGTGTCCATTGGGTTCAGCCATCCTGGACAGGTACCCTCGCAGGGTACACAAGGTACACCTTGTGTACCCTGTGCCTCCTCACTGGCAGGGCAGCATGAGAAGCTGAATCAACATTCAATCAGAGTAAGCCCTGCTCAGTAACAGCTAAAACATCAGTGTGTTATCAACATTATTGTCATTCTAAATCCCAAACACACCACTGCATCAGCCACTAGCAACAAAAATAACTATCCCAGCCAAAACTAAGGCGGTAGTTCTTTCTCTCCCTCTTCAATTCCAACCTGACAGCTCTGAATCAGCAAGACTATCTAGTATCTCTAAAGTTTTAGACTGACTTAAACTTTGTTCCCATGAAGGACTTCAGAGGCCAAGGAGTCGAGCACCTAGGGAGATGCTGTGTTGAAAAGAAGTAAAGAAAGGCCAGCAGTAGAAGAGTGAAGGGAAGTAATCACAAAAATTAACTTCAGCCCTGGGGATACCTGACCTGCTTCTCTAAGCTTCTTTATAAAGAATGGAGGATAATTATGGAGCAGACAAGTCAAAGCAGAAACCTAATTTTAGGCTGTCTGAAACTGCACCCCCAGGGGAATTTCACTCACCATCATATAGCTTGAGTGTCCACATTTTAAAAAGGGATCTTTTAAAAGTAGTCTGTGAGCACAGAGAAAACACAAAAATCATGTAAGAACTGGAGAAAATTTCTTTCTTCTAGCTTGATGTGTTTGTCTTATCAGAAAAGAAGACTGGGATGTGGCTAGATTTAGGTTTATAAAATGCCTTCATAAGTAAAAAATACTCATGTGTGAAAAGGGACTTAAATCAAGCAGAGGAATACATAACTAGAACCAATTGTCTGGAAGCAGAAGCCAGAAAATTTACATTAGAAAATAAGCACACATTTTTAACAGTGAGAGTGAATAGGTACTGGAACATGCTACAGAGGAAAATGATACATTCTCACCATATTCAGATTTTCAAGTCAGGACTAGGCTGAAATAAAAGTTTCAGTGAAACTAAGGGTCTCAATGCAACATCACTGTCTGATACTTAATAGCCTGTGATATTCAGGAGATATAGTCTCTCTCAACCTTAAACACCATGAAGCTTAATTCTATGAGTCTGTATCAGTCACCAGGAATATAGGCTTTGGATGAAAAAAATACTCCCCAAATTCAACTCAACAGTTTGATAACTTCTGGTATCTTTCAACACCAACTAATCTCTGAAAGATTTCTGGCTATAACATCACTTCTTCTGAGAACTGAAGAATTGAATATAAGCTGAATATAACTGCTGCAATAACTGTTTATTAATAATGGGACTGTTTTCTTTTTTTTATAATAGTTCTTTAAAACAGGTGGCTGTAATTTTATGGCATAAATTATCATATTTATGATAGTATATGATATGTAGCAGCTGTAATTTGCCTAGAAATCAAGCTACAGAGAGAGAAGCAGAGTATGACTATATTGTTGTGATTTGCAAGTATTCATTAATTGAGCATCACTATAATTCTGTGAAGTGAGTAAATATTATTATTGAGATTTTATAGAACTTTTCATGTCTAGGCCAATTGTCTTTTTCTAAGTTGTATATATCTTCATACATACATATATATATATATATACATTTCTTTAAAAGATAATGAAGAAAAGAGTTTCAAAACCCATACAGGAAGTTCTGACCCTCTTGATGTTATTTGCAGATTTGAGGGAAATAAACTTTAAAGCAGCTTTGTATCTCATTTTAAAACTAAATCCATCCTCAACACAGTGAAATGTTTTTCATTCAATTTCTGACCTGAAAACCTGTGCTTAAAGAAGTAAAATGATCACTTCAGATATATTTATTTTCTCCTTTTTCTGCACTGTCTTGTTTGACAATCACATTACCAGATTTAAAAAATTCTTTACTCTCTGCCCACTTTACAGTATTTTTAATATATTTCCCATGAGGGTAAAGTGAACTAAATTCTCCTAATAGAAACATTTGAAAATCCATAAGAAAAATGTCCAGGGAGAATGAAATTGGGCCTTTATTCCTAGTAGTACATTTTATTTCAGATGTTACCTTCAGCTAAGTAATCTGATACTTAGATTTTCCTTTTACTTGAAAAAAATAGGCCAAACATTAAGACAAATCTTATGAATTAAAAATGTTTAAGTTAAACGAGAAGTATCTAAATTATTTGGAGTGAAAAATATAAATTCCATGACTTGTAACACTGTTTAATGGAAACTCATACAGAGATAGGGGAGTTCTCCCCAATAAATTCACATACTGTATTAGTTTTGGAGCTGTTTTAAGGGATTTCCACCACAGTAATTTTGGCCAGGTTTGACTTGAGCTACTGGGGGAAGACAAAAACCACTGAATGTAACACTGAGTTTTAAAGCTAACCTTTCCTACCGTGTGGCTGCACTCTCTCTGCCCACACACACTCTGACACTGCCCACATGTCAGCATGGCTTTTCCCTACCTTCACACCCAAGAGCACAAATGGACAGGAAGCCATCACACAACCATGATCTCGACCTCTTACCCACTCTGGCCCTCAATTCCACACAGTCTCTTAGCCAGGATCCCACCTTCCCCTCAGAGTAAAAACTCCTGTAGCTGAGAGATTTCATTACTTGAGTAGACAGGCCACAAAGCTTGCCTCCCTCTGGCTCTGGTGTCTCCAAACAGGAATTATTACCTCATCATTTCTAGCTGACTTCCTCCATGCCTTTTCACTCAATAGCTATATGGAATTACCAGGGCTCAGCAGTCTGCAGCAGTTTTCAGTCCAGCCACTTGCAAGCCATCTGAATTTCTCTTTCCAAGGAAATGGTATTATGCAGAAAAGTGACATATGCCATCTGGAAAACATTGATCTTGCCTTTATTTCCTGGCAAGGTCATTGCAGTATATATTTGTATATTTGTAGTACTTTCCTTATATATAACAGTACTTATTTTGCTAGACCATCTCCCTCCAGTGCTATGTAATACACTTATGAGTTATCTGGATGAGGGGATCAAAGGCACCCTCAATCACTTTGCAGATGAGACCAAGCTGGGAGAGAGCTGAGGGGTAGGAAGGGATATGGACAGGCTGGATCGATGGGCCAAGGCCAACTTTCTGATGTTCAGTAAGGCCAAGAGATGTGACCCTTGGGTCATAGCCACCACATGCAGAGCTGCAGGCTGGGGCAGAGTGGCTGGAAAGCTGCCTGGTGGAAAAGGACCTGGAGGTGCTGGTTAACAGTAGCCAAACATGAGCCAGGGTGTGTCCAGGTGGCCGAGAAGGCCAATGGCATCCTGGCCTGGATCAGCTATAGTGTGGCCAGCAGGACAAAGCAGTGACTGTTCCCCTGTATTCAGCATTGGTGAGGCTGCATCTCAAATTCTTTGTCAAGTTCTGGGGCTCCCATGACAAGAAAAACATTGAGAGGCTGCAGCACATCCAGAGAAGGGCAATGTGCACTCTGCACAAGACAGCTTCTGATCACCACATCACCCACCAGTCCTTCTCTGCTCACAAACAGCAGGTTCAGGGGGGCACCTTCCCTTGGCTCACTCACCAGCTGTGTCAGGAAGTTCTCTTCCACATATTCCAGAAACCTCCTGGACTGTTTTCTCTCTACTCTGTTGTATTTCCAGAAGATATCTGGTAAGTTGAAGTCCTCCATAAGACTAAGTGCCAGTGATTGTGAGACTTCTCCCAGGTACTCAAAGAATATTATAGACTTTTTTGTCTGCCAGTATTATAGAATATTTGGTCAGTTGCTTAAGAAAAAACAAAATACTTGAAAAATGTCTCTATTAATGCAAACACGCACAGAGGAAATCACACATAATGGATACACATCCTCAGTGTCAAACATCTTCACATTATTCTATTATGAGTCATACTAAAGCACGGTCCTCAAACTGTATTTTCCTAAAACAAACTTCAGTGTTGGCTTAGTGAGCTGGAGAGCAGATTTACTGATTTCTAGCAGCATGAACCATGCTAGGTTACAGGTCATTTAAACAAATTGCTTTTGACTTTTGAAATGTGCAGACTGCCTTTGCTGAAGGACCTGTTGGCATGAGAAGGCATTTTTGAGATGCATTAAACATGCTAGTTATACAAAACAGCATGATGTAATTGTTACATTTGTACATGAAGGCACAGAGGTGAATATGAATATCGTTCTCCAGAATGATCAGTTAGGATTTTGCATACAAAATTTGACCCAGAATATAAAGATCAAATTATTTTCCATTTCAAAATAGCAAGCTTTATTACTGTATCATCAACAATCCAAATATATTATAACTAGCACCCTTAAAAACAATCTGAACTTTTCTTGTGACTCTTACAGGATGGTTAGATAAGCTAAAATTTTTTAATTCCCTTTGCTTCCACTGTCAAACATTCTTCTCAAATGACAATAATTAACACATTGTTTCATCCTGGAGCAATCTGTCGTAGATATGATGATATATTGCCTATCAGTAACTTTCTGCCAAACTCTTTTGGTGAGCATCATTTTCATGAAACCATCAAGAAGGGAGCCTTGGTGATTCAGGCCCAGTCATGAGACAGTTGTGTTGGAAACTCAGTTTTGGACTACATCATTTGGTGGGACAGTGACCAAGCCACAGTGCAGCTCAAGGAGGTCCATGAAGCAGAAGAGGAAGGTCATTGACACAGCTTTCCTCCAGTTAACCATAACTGCATTTTCACTTACCATTCCAGTCAGCCTGTGCTCATGCTACCAAAGACTCAGTGCCTGAATTAAAACTTTCAGTGCTATGAGTTTGTAGACTTTAATAGCAGAACTAACAACTAGATGCCTCTTCATCCCAGACCAGCTCCTTATGCTCAGAGCAATGGGATGTTTCTTCATTCATGCCCATGCTGCATTTCAAAAAACTTATCAAATCTCTTGATCAGCACATGGCTATGTTCCTGCAGAAACTGCTTCAATTTGAGCATATTTGCTCTTGTATCTGAATGTCACCAAGGATCTCCAGGAATAAGTTAGTATGGCTATTGCTCCTTCACTTCCTCCTTCTACGTTCACATCTGGTGAGTGCCTTGATGAAATCAGGAAACTACTTGTTGAGGAATACATCTGAAGTTTCCTTAACACTATGAAAGGGTATGAAGAGAAACAGATGTTATTTGTTTATAAAAACAAATTTCCAGATGGTTCAAGATCACCACATTGTGCAAACAGCCATCTTAAACAACTGCTTGCTTTTATTGTAATTACCCTCCAGTTCCCTTTTGCCATCACCCTCTAGTGTGTGCTATACTTCCTTACTTCAGTTTGTGTTTCAGGGTTTTATCTTATTTGAGACATGAACTTTGTCAGCTGATAAAGTTTCTAGAAACATCTGGAGCAAAAATGGTGAAAGAGAAATTGTAATAATGGATCGTAATAAAACCATCCCTATTACCAGAAATAAAAAAGCCCAACCAGTCAGGTAGTATAATATCTATTAGTTTTGAAATTGCTTTGGAATGAAGTAGCTATGCTTTTAACAAAAAATATGTACTTTCTCATAAATGACTTACTCCAATAGCAGGAAAATGTCAAGTTAATGCGTTGGTCACAGCCTGTTGTTCACACAGCGTGTTTCCACACAGCAACAGCTTCTAAGTCCCCAGAAGGAATTTTCCTCTGCCTCCATCTGATAATGAAACACTCTACACACAACACATTATTCTCCCTCACAGAACAGTACAAAACCTTACCTACAACCTCAGCAAAATAACAAGTACTCAGCCCTGAGATGTTTGCCAAGATGAGTTGTGCAGTGTTATACTCTAACACCTGTTACAGTATAAGTCCCTGACAGACACTTGGCATGGTAGTGTAAAGAAGACCTGCAGATAGTTGGTGTCCATGGAAGATATAAAGTCTCAACACACTGGTAAGAGCAGATCCAAAAGAAAACTCAGTGTAGCAGTTTCCCCATCAGATATAAAACACCTATAACTCCATCAGGTTCCCACTGTCCTAAGAAAAGCCTGAACTTGGGCATCCCATGTACCTCTGTGACTCTTGTTTCATGTAATGTTGGGAACCCCTTAAAAGGCCTGATTTCTTCAACAGTGACTGCATAGGTTGATTAACTTAGGACTGACCAGACAGATGGTGCTACACTTGATTGCCTCAAAGTAGTCATTTTTCACAGGACATGCAAGACTTCACAATGCCTATACCTGCAAATGATCATGGATGCAATACGAATTCAGGATTGCATGTGACCAGGGTTCATGCTTAAAATGTTCTGTTGATCCCCCTGATCCTATCTGTTGTGCTGTTACAGCTGTAGGCTGCTCTTCAGAGTAGTGCCACTGAAGTGTGTGTTGGCACATTTGGGTACTGTTAACTACGCTCATTGAAAACTCATTTTGGTATCCCTATGCCTTGGTGAGGTATACACTGTCAAAGCATGCAACAATGAGTATTGCCAACCCTGTAAATATTTTACCTGGGTAAAAATTATCCTGAAGATGTTATTTCCAGTGCTGAAATTTTTCACCTAGTATTCAAGATATGATACAGAGCATAGTTATTGTTTATTCTCCTACTACAGTTTTAAGCGGTGAAAGAAAAGGTTATCATTCAGATGAGCTACTTCTCTGAAACTGTGAGACAGCAACCAATTATAGATGCCTCAGACAGATGGGATTCTGCTCCTACTATGCAGGATCCCAATTATGTCATATACACACTGCCATAAGGAACAAATAAAGAACCAGAAAGAATAAGGACTTTGTTTAACAGATGCATTTGTGTACGTCATTCTGGGCTTACCTGAGTAATGGTGGCCTGGTTTTCTAAAACAAGCATAAGCCTGCTCATTAGTGGCATTGGAGCACCCCTCAGTGGGAGCTAAATGTTAACTTATCCCCGTGTAACTAATGGATAGCCTAGAGATATGAAATATGAAAAACAGAGACTATGCTTTCCAGGCAATGCATGGCCAAGTCAGCATATTCATCATTCAGGTCATCGTGAACAGAAATGGGAGAGATTATTAGTAGTACATCCCATCTTTAGCTCTGGAGACTACTACTACATACAAAGACTTTAAATTTCTTATTTTCACCCATTAATCGTGATTTTGCCTGAGGGCTCAAAAAGAAGCATCAATGAACATAAAAGATTTCCTGCAGACCTGGTCAAACCAGAGACCAAAATGAGACTCACCTGCCACATGTTGGAGATTCTCAGAGTTCCTTCATTTCCTTCCTCTGTGTCCCACTTCAGCCTTTTGGAAAATACACTTGTTAAGAAGTAGTGCCCTCCTTTTTGATATATGGGCTTTGAACATTTTCTGTGTAAGTGTTTGAGGTAGCTGAATCACTCCCAGCCTACACTGTACATTTTCAAAGGGACTATAACCACAGAGAAAGGAAATTACAACTTTAGCTTTATTGGAAGTGCTGTACCTGGCTCAAGTTAGTTAACCAAGTGAATCAGTGAATGAGTGTACAAGCAACTGGAAATGACATTTCAGTTATTTTTGCTAGCCTGAAAGCCATTAATCTTGTAATTAAAGGGTCTGAGATTTGAGCTCTTATTACAGTATTTCTGTCAATGAAATATTTCCACAATAGCTCTGGGTCTGGAACTCAGACAGGTAAAAACCATCTTCATCATTTTCTCTCCAGCCAAAGATTGAAGCTGGGACCAGCGCACCCCCAAGCACTCATCACAAGTAATTACCCTGCAGAGGGAACACAGCCAGAGAAATGTTACAGCATTACTATTATTACTTTTTTTGGATTAAGTAATAAATATTTAAGAGAGTAAAGCTAGCCCACATGAAATGACAAATGAGCACACGCCAAATCTCCACCCACTCAACTGTGCACCTTAAGGCCTCTTCTACTTGAGACAAACAGCAAAAATAATTCCCTTCCCCACCACTGTGAGCTCTTATTTTCTTTAACAAACTAGAATCCCCTTCAAAGTGAAAATATACTGGGATAATAGTTACTTTTATAAAAGTTTCTAGTCTGTTTCCAGAGTGAGGTTTAAACAACTTCAGGCAGCACAATAAAGGATGATTTCCTTTGTAGAGCTAAGCGTGTTTCTCAATCCTTTTCAGTTTGCAGATTCCCAGGCCTATCTGAGAGAGGTGCAGGTCTTTGTACAACAAAGTTAACCTTCCTGACCACAGGAGCACATTTTCTGTACGCTTTTGCACAGCATTTCAATGTGATTCTGAATCCCAGATATTCAGACCCTGGAGAGAAACTCATCAGAACTGTTCTTTTTCCATTGCCATGTCATGCTTTGTCTCTCATTTACTACTAACTCAGCTGGTAATACTTTCTCATAACTAATTTTTGTGCCAGAAAATTTGTAAAAATAGAGAGCAAAGAAACAATATTGAACTGTGAGGAATTTATAAAAATATCATTTTATATCAAAGAAATTGATTTTCAAATGATCCCATTATTTGACCTTTCGCTACACTTTTCCTAAACATAGATGAACAACATCAAGTTTAAATCAACAGGTATGGTACAGATTTGGGGAACTATTTAGACTTCTTAGAAATTATTTCTAGTCATTCTAATATTTTTCAGTTTGTGATAAACTATCAAAACTCTGCAAAAAAGTAATGGTGATTTTGAAAATTAGCTGGATATAGAGTATATTCTCAATCCCATCTCTACACACATTTTTTATAAAGGTTTATTTGCATGTAATAATAAAAAAGATCTTCAAAATCCCAAACACTTTCATAGGTTGATGTGGATCAATACAGTCTTTTATTAGGAGTTTTAAAAATATTGACAGAATTATTGGTAACTTGAGAAAATTACCTAGCAAAAACATAAATTCCACAGATGTTAAAGGTCTTTTTTATTTGTCTATTTATTATGTAGCATCACCAATCTACATATTTGATGTACCTGAACTTCTTCAGGTCATGGACACAGGAATGAAAAAAAGGGTGTTGTATTGCCAATACTTCTAAAATGCCAAGATCTCAAACAATTCCCCGAATGCAGTTTGTCCCCACCTGAACAATTAAATTAAATTCACAAATTAAACCCTTTGTGAATCAGAGGTGCATGTGCCATTCCTCCAGACATCTGCCTTTCATTTTGCAGCTTCTCTGCCTTTAAAAGCTCATGTCATATAATCTGTTCCAGCTTCAAACCACAGTTATTCCCTCTTTTGGTCATTCATCTACAACCAAAGAAAACTTTTTCCAGACATAGAAAATAAAAATTAGAAATAAGACACTGTCAAAGTGTCTTCTCCTCTGTTTACTACTAATGTTGCTGTGGTCTAGAAGATTCTGGAGAAGTTCTTATTTCAAATATGTATTTCTATAAGGAAACAGAACATGGCTTTCACATAGACTGATATCTCTAACTAAAACATTATGAGGAAATTCAGGAGCAGTAAATGCAAGAATGCAATCAGAGAACCTATTTCTAACAAAATTTAAAGTGTGACACCAAAGGTGCTGATAGAGACAAGCAGTATAACTAAATTTCGGAAAAGCCAGAGATTTGCCTTACATTCACTCTAGCCTAGAAATGCAAATGCACATCTCTTGAGAGATCCAGGTGAAGTCCACAGAGAGAGCCTGAGTGCTTAGAGGCAGATTCTACTCACTTTTATAAAAAAGGATATCTTAGAAACTCTTAGTCTCAGAGGCATTGTTTGAAAGACACATTACACATAGAACTTGGCTAGTACTTGAAAAATACAACCTCACAAGATCAGACTAAAAGAGTTTCCGTATGAGAAAGCCCCTCCTCTAATCTGTTAGAGATGGGCTAGATTTTGGGGCGTAGGGTTAATAAATCAGGATGTAATGACAATTATTAGATTATTTCTGATCATAGAAGAACACTGCGACAATTGATCAGATTCTATTTTCTTGGAGCAAAACTACTATCTACTCATAAAATAAAAACCAACATACCAGATGTCACTTAAAATATTTCCCAGTTTTAAGCTTCTTACCCAGACACAAGGCTTTGGGATCAGCCTGTTCATCCCTGCAGTGTTGTCTATCTATGTAAGACCAGCAGGTGCTCAACACAGCTTCCCTTCTCCCAGAGCTCCTGTCATGGCCAGTGCTGTCTCCCTAAACTGTCCTGCAAGGTTACCATTCTCTCCTCCTAATCTTGTGTTAGGGCTCTCTACAGCAACACGCAGGGAAAAATCAAAATATAAAATGAAAAAAGCAAGTACTTGGTTTCAAGTAAATTTTTTCAAGTGTATACCCAATTTTAGAGAGTTTTCAATTTCTTTTTGTATTTCTTTTCTTTTGTTATTTCAGTTTTGGTTTTGGTTTTGGTTTTGGTCTTGCCTTTTTGGGTTTGTTCAGCTTGGAAAACAGAAGGCTTCAAGATGACCTAATTGTGGCCTTCCAGTATCTGGAAGGGAGCCTACAAGAAAGTTGAGGAGACACTTTTTACAAGAGTAAGAGGGAATAGCTTCAAGTTGAAAGAGAGTAGGTTTAAATTAGATATTAGGAAGAAGTTCTTTAGTGGGAGAGTGGTGTGGCACTGGAATATGCTGCCTAGAGAAGCTGTGGATGCCCTATCCCTGGAAGTGTCCAAGGCCAGTCTGGATGGGGCTCTGAGAAGCCTGGTCTAGTAAAAGAGGAACTGGGACTAGACAATCCTTTGAACCCAGGCCATGCTGTTATTCTCTGATTTTTATTGGCAAGGACTGTTTTGTCTTAAGGGACCTCCCAGGTCCTGAGCAGGCTCAAGACAGCTGAGTGCCACAGTAACATAAATATTAGGCAATAGTTTCTATCTCCTTGTGCCCATTGAAGTGGAACTGGGCTCAGACATTTACTTTGTAGGAAAGTTGTATAAAATGTATTGCAACTTCAATTCATATTTACTTAGTTCCACCCCTCCAATATCATATGGTCTTTAGAACTAAATAAAACTTGAGGTTTTTTCTATGTTCTTATAACTGAAGTTGATGTGTGCTGGGAACAGTCTAATAAATTGTTTAGTGTGAATCTGAGAAATTCTGGAAAACAGTGTATCATTTCAGGCTAATTTTGTGAAACTTTTCATCAAAACAGACAAAAAGGCACCACAAACAACATTTAGAAATACATCAAGTAGCTGATACAGTAATTTTTTTCCCAAGAAATCAACACAACTGCTGACATCCAGTACAATCTTTTAGCAAAAAATGAAGTTTATTCTTATAAACAATAGTTATATCTCTTTAATCAAAGCTAGTTAGACAACTAATTAATATAATCTGATGGAAACATCTTAGTGGGTAATCTTGCAGTGGCTCAGATACAGTTTATAATTTTTACTTGTAAATTTACAAATGCAACCAAATCACCATAATCTCACCTAATTTGAATGTGTACACCACAGAGCATTTGTACCTAGCCACTCAAAGCACTCACTCATTTCAGACATAAAAGGGCATGGCTTTAAACATCTAAGATGTTTAAGATGCTTAGAATTTTAGTCATTACTTTGACCCACAGCCTCCTAAGAATTAATTTTTGTGTGCTCCATATGCCAGAAGAATTTGCTCACGATCTGTCTACAACAGAGAAGCCAGAAGGAAAGGCACCCTGCTGGTTTTGTTCCACAGCTTATGGTTTATTCTTTTACCTTCTCCTCCTCTAGAGAGACAGTAAGGCTGAGCCAGAGATTAGCGTAGCTATCATTTGTAGAACTCAGATCCAAAACTTTATTCAGGTCTTTAGGAATTTTTTTCTTGTAACTTCAAATATTTAGGCAATATTAAAGACTTAATAATGAGATTAATAGAAGTAATTAAGAGAAGATAATAAGAGATAGCAAAGAGATTTCAATTCAAGCAGAGAAGAAAGCTCTTAGCCCTGACTGACAAAAGCTGGATGCAGCCTTATTATTGGTGGTATTAACTCTATTGATCAGACTCTAAATCCAGGAATATTAATACTTGCAGAAATCAAAAGAACATGAGCTGAAATTCAAATTATTTCTGACATTCATGAAAAGTCTAGTAGTACTACCTTGTCAGGAAAGGAAGAGTTTGCATTCTGTGGAGTGTCAAAGCAAATGTATGCCCTTACAGAGGATCTACTTTAAATTATTCTCTTTTATGATTTTAAAATTGTTTATTAGTTATCCTTTAAAGTGCTTTTCTCTATATACTTTTTTGAAATTGTATGCGTATAGTTTCAAATTCAATAAACAAACTGAAAAAAATCCCTAAAGCATATGTTTGGTTAATATATGTTAAAATATACCTCAGTACACAAAAAGTATTTGACATACTTCTATTGGGAAAAAAAAAATCTCTAGGGGGAAAAGAATTAGTGTGGCATGGAAAAAAGTATTTTCCTAAATACAAAAACTTTCACTTTGGTATGATACATTGCAAATGCTGAGACACTGATCAAATATAATGTTTCTCCAATGTTACTACAGCATTAATTCATGCCCTAAGCATTCTCAGTTGAGTTCTACATGCATAAAACTAGCTGGTATTTTTAGTAACACTTCATTCAGGGACCATCCCAGTTTCATCTGCAAAAATTCACAGACTGATGTTTAATATTCCCACTAAACTTTAGGACAAATGAGACGGAAGAAAGACTATGGAAATTCCAAATTTGTAGAAATCATAATCTCTCAATTCTGCTCCAGTAGCAATTTTGCATCTTTTCTCTTTCCTCTCGAAACACATAATCAGTCCACGACTAGGCAGGATTTTTTCTCAAAGGTTTCTTACTTTTCTCAAAGAAAAGTGGTAAGGATAAAAAGACTTGGGGACAGATAGATTTTCAGTCTTTCATTTTAATTAATCCCTAAAGTCTCTGTCCAGTGTTACAGAAACTGGGAGATCTGACCTTTCTCAACTGTTCCCAGAGGAGTGGTAGATAAGGGATATGTTTCAACAGCTGGAACTATAGTACTCCTGGGCTTATTTGTCTCTGCTGAAAAGGCCAATTTGGAAGGGGGGAAGAGGGGAGGAGAAAAGAAAAGGAAAAAAAAGAAGAAAAATAAGAGAGAGAAGAGGAAAAGTCAAAACTAGATACACTTAAAAGCATATTAAAGTTAGTTGCCTAGCTTGGCTAGTCAGTCACGCTGTTCTCTAGTCTCTGGAGGGACGTGTGGTGTCCACTTCCCAAGATGATTGTTTCCATTGCAGGAAAATAAACAGAGAGGTGCTTAAGACATGCAGGATGAATAACCTGAGGCAACTCCACAAGGGACTCCACCATGATGGGCCATCAAGATCCCTCAGGGTCTCAAAGAGTGACCATCAGAACCCTCCATCTCTTCCCAAGGGAATCTAGAAAGCATATCCTAGACACTCTGCTCTTTAGCCAGCTAATAAAGGAAATGGAGCCTGCTCTTTACCTGATACTCAGTGGATCACATCTTTCATGCAGTGATTCCCCCAAGCAACACAAAAAATATTCCCAAATTCAGGTGGCCTCTCAGAGAGACAGTCAGTCCTATTGTCCCAGTTTCCTAGTGACATCCCTTGTGCCTGCCCTGCGCACACAAAAGGACAGGCAGGCAGTGCTGAGGGGCAGGGCCAGGGTTCACTGTGGCAGCCCTGTCTACCAGTTATATCCAAAGGGAGCAGATCACAGTTCAGGGCACTACAGGAACTTCTCTGACTCAGGGATGCTTTACAGTCATAAGGCAGCAGGACAGGGTTTCCTTTCTTTTTCCATTTCAAACTATACAGCAGCACATAACAGGCTTGGCATGGACCTGAAGGAAATGAGCTCAGACTGTTACCAGCAGCCCTTCTGCTCCTGTGCCATCCCTGTTTTCCTGCCACCTCTAGCTCTCTGGTCAAGGACAAAGGCTCATAGTTTGGTTCAACCACTGCCCCCAAGATCCCAGCTTGACCAGCTCTCATGATAAAGAGTAGATGGTGGGAAGAAATTACAGAAAGAAATACGTTTCCACCACAGAGCACTGCTGCTATTAGTAGCAATTAAAACACTGCTTTGGAATCTACTCCCTCTGTCCATTTGAGAGCTCCTGTCCAGAATTTCTGCCAGTTGTGTCCTGCTTGGCTTCCTCTGAGTCTTTTAAGAATTAACCTGCTCAGATTAACCTCCATCACTGGATTAAAATTTTTGCGTTGGAATTTCAAGTGCATATTTCACCAGTTCTGGAAATATGTGGGAGCTTAAGGCACATAGCCCTGTGTGAACACTTACAAAAAGCCCTGAAAAAATCTAACAGGGCTGAAGAAAGAGGACAAGGAGGCAGAATAAGCACAGGGAAGCAATGAAATATTAGGGGTTAACCAGGCAATGCCATAACAAGAGGCACAGCACGAGCAGCCACAGTTTAAAGGGAGGGAGTTTAAAAACCTGCAAATATCTAAGCAGCAGGGATCACCTAAGAAGAGGTAGCTAAATTTTGGAAGAGCATATTTTTCATTTGCCTGTGTCTTGGGGGAAAAAAAAAAAGCACAGATCTCAATTTATAGTAATTTTTCACTTTGAGAGAAATTTGCATTTTGTATGAAGAAAAAGAAGAAAGCAGAGGCAAGGAGGGACTAACTATCACAACAGACTATAATTAGCACTACAATGAGTAAATGGCCACCCTACTTAGGGTGTGGAAAGTCCTAATAGAGACAAATAGCACAGCTGCCTGGAATGGTACATGAAAAAGTAGCTTCAGCAGTTCACTGAATCATAACAGTTCACCTAATGTAATGACTGCAGAGAAAAGGTGTCTGATCTAAAGGCCTGTTTTATCTATGTAGGACATTTTTCGTCCTGAAAGCTGTCGGAATCACCATCCACCTGAATCCTAGAGCCTATTCATTTGAGTTGAAGAACAAAGAACTGTATCTTGCCTATCCTTTGTGTTCAACGTGAAAAAGTGTCTTGACCAAAAATCAAGTGCCAATCTTGCAAGTCCACCCAAGGTTGACTTAACGTAGGGGCTTTCAGTAGATTTTTGATCAGGTGTAGGTTTAACCCCAAACATCTTTCAAAAGCTCTTGTAGGACAGAAGTAATAAATTAACTGCATCCCTGTCACATACATCTAGCTCAGTCCCTGCACTAGGAAGGAAAGAGTAAATCCTCTTCTTCTGTCCAAAGGGCAGAAACATTTCAGCACAGCAAAAGGAATCCCTCAGCACAACTACCACATGGGTCTACCACACCAGTGGTGTGCAAGAACAACTTTGTTTCATGATGGCCCAGTTTTTGTATCAAGGCAATTTTGGCCATTCGCAACACACAATATGCTGTAAAATAGAGTCTTTGTAAAAATTCCTTAAGTGAATATATAAGTTAATGGCAGATACACCATTTAAAGGGTGCTCAGGAGTTTCTCTCAGGTTTTGTGTGTTGGAAAATTAGTCGTTAGTCTTCCTCCAATGGATCCAAGCCACTGGTTTTCCTTTAACAGCAGTTCTACAGGTACAGTGAACTGCATTAGTACATAAAGTTACCACTATTCCCCTGAGAAGACAGCTGAAATCACATGCCAATTAAATTTTTTCAATGTGTTCACCTAATAGCAAAATATTACACAGCCCAGTAGTGTTCCATATATAAAAATAGCTTTCCAGAAATAGCGGCTCTGCTGTATTGGAATTTCCCATAGGACCAGTTACTGTTGTTTTATATGTTAACACACTTGCTGTAGAGTGAAAGTACTGAAACCAAATACATTAGCAGTAGTTTTCTTATTGCCTACAAATGGCATTTAAGCAACTCTAATACTGCTTCAGACTTGAAAAGCTTGCGCTTTCAAAATTTTGGCAAGTTGTTGGAATAATTCTGTGCTCCATTCCCAGTGCATAAATCTCAACACAGTGGGTATATTCTCAGTCAAATTACTGCAAGGGGAGGAAGCTTTGCAGTTGTCTGAGTGCAATGAGTTTGGCAAGATAGCTCTATTATTGTACTTTTTAATCTGACTTTTTTTTCTCCACTGCTCAGCAAGAGCAAGTAATCAGAAGAGAAAATGATTCCAAAATGTAAATTAGTGTGTCTGATGTAGGGAATCAGTGCATACAGAAAGTCTTGTATTGAAAACAGTTCCTTTTCTAGTTCACTGCTAGCAATCCAATCCTTGAAATTAAAGAACTGCTTTTCTAATTCCAGTGTTATGTTAGTGTTTCCTTTAACTATGCAGTACATGAGCACACACATATCATGTATCTTTGTTTAGAGGCTGCAGTTTCTATTAAATTTAATTACTTCTTTCAGTTTCTAAGGTAGCTTGAAAACAAGGGTAGTTTCTTTTAAACACCATAACAATCCACAGAAACATACATGCTAAAAGCAACTGGCTACAAAATGAAGTCTGACCAAGGCACTGCACTACTGAATGCAAATACATGGAACGTGACTACAGCTGAGGCATCTCAATGCTAACAGCTTAGACTTTTAACCTAATAAAGCACATATTCAAAACAGTTAAAACCACCATCCTTCAATCACTGCATCTTGAAAATTTCATTACAGTTATTCTAATGACTGTGTTAAGAGTTCAGAACCTGCAGGGTCAAACCTCTAAGTAATGTTGACAGGCGTTGCTTGAAATTTTGTTCAGTCCTCTTCACTATTTTTTCTGGCATATGAATTTCAGGTTATGTTATTTAAATAAAATGGAAATTAGAAGAGGAGATAAGCATATACTTTTAAAAGTTCAGAATACATTATTTAGAAGATGCCTTCCACTGTTGCTTAATAATTAATTTATAGGAAAGAGAGTAGATAACATGTATGTAACACTACTGAGGTATAGAGACTACAAAGGATAAAAGTATTTCACTCAATAAATATGGAAGAGTGGATCAGTAGGTTGACAAAGAGTCACTAAACACTGTAAAAATTCAAATACAGATCTGATTGCAGAAGTTGAGCCCCAGCTCCTGCTTTGACATAGTGCCATGTGATACAGGGAAGGATCTGACGCTGACCCAGAATATCCTTAGGATCCCTGCATATCAAGGAACATGTATTGCTTCACTGGCTTTGCTGTAGCTACGTACAGACACTATTATTATTTATTATTTGCATTATGGTAGCTGCCTACAACGACCAGGGCTTCAGTGAGCTAGTCATTATAGAGACATTTACAGGGCTCACAGTTTTCATGAGAGGCAGTATATCAAAAGAGACAAGCATCATTGGGAAGGATGACATTACAAATGAGCAAATCGAGCAGGGAAGTCTGCTGAAGTCACACTGCTTCTGTGTGTAAAATTACAATCATTCTAAAGCATATTTCAAAACAACGTTCTATATTAGGCAGGAAGGAGACATATCTGCACAACAGAAGATTTTAAGTATTCTTATTTAAGGAAAGTGCATAAAATTCCTAAGAACTTCTTACCTTTCTGCACACCAGTCATTCTTCTATGGAGGATTTTTTTTAAACTCATTTCAGTTTTAACAGATTGTGGTATGTATTTGGGTCATGGACAGAACGAATAAATCACAGTCACCTAATTTTTCTATGTGGCACTATCATTTTCCTTGATTTATTATCATTATGCATATAACAGTTTTAAAAGGTAAGTAACATTAGATTATTGGGAGAAATAAATACCAAACACCCTTTATGAAAGTGGCTTCTATTTCCTGTTTGAGTTTAATAATAAAGTAGTTATTGAATAAAAAGACTTTTAGCCTGGAACTGAACAAAGCTTTTTGGAAGAACCAGTCATTATTTTGTTGGATGTGACCTTGAAAGCGAGGCATTTGCCCTGAATATAGGGCAAAGCAAAGAAGATGTCTTTCAAGTGCATCAACAGCATGGTTCTGGGACAAAATTGTCAGCAATAATGACTAGAAGCATGAAAAGAGTGGAGCTCTGCATTTGGCATCATGTCAGCATAAGGAAAAATAATTGTTTTTGAGACATTTTCTTTATTAGAACCAGCACTGTTCTTTGACTATGTTTTCAGCTATGCTTTAAGATGGTTTAAGACTTTAGGCTAAATCCCCAGATTTTAATTCTCTCAAGTACTAAGTGCGTTTGAAAAGAAAATTTCAATCCAGAACATAATTTCTGAAGTTAGCACATTAGATCAGCAGAGTAAACCCATATCTTTAATCCAAGCATACCAGTCTAACTCTGAACTAAATTGAATTTCACAGGTTTTGTCCAAACACTGACTCCTTTAAAATGTTTCAGGTATGATCCTTAGAACTTACTACCATTTTAGCTACGAGAACTAAAAATCAAGCTTCAAAAGTTATTTAAAATTGTCTTTACAGCAAGTCTTCACTGTGCAAATGTAGCTTGTCCAAATCATCAAAAATGCTGTGTTTAGATTCTTTTACCCCTGGTTTCAGATATCATGATTATGCTTCCAACAATTTGAAAACTTCAACTCTATATTTGCTTTAACTGTCTCCACAGCTAGAGAAATTTTTTTCACCCTGCAAATTAATGAGGCCATCAAAGACTTCTGTAGTAGATGGAAATATAAGCAATATGAAGGGAGAAACAAAAAATCAAACAGTATTTGGTAATGTTTCTGATTTTACAATGAAACTCTCTTGACAGCTGAGCTTTACTCATAATTCCTTGTTTATATGAAAATCCTCATTTTCCTATTTTCCTTTTAATAAAAAAGAAGAAACACTAGCGCTACCAACTTCCTATTTCTGTAAAAATGATGGAAATTATATCCTAAAAATATTCAAATCAAAATATCTCCATGTATTTTTTACAATTCCATTGCTCTGAAGCTACGGCCATTTTGGAGAGAAAACCAAGGCTGATTTTGGCAGTTTGGCGATATCCCAGTACTTGGGTGTTTGAAAGCAGATGATCAAGTAGGAAAATCCACTTCAATCTCTGATACAGCAAAGGCTCTGTTTTTAGCTTCATTGATATGTCTCACTGAAGACAAAATCTACCAGAAATTTACTGATGCATTATGACAAAAAGTTCTTACAAATATCCCTGTTGCATTTTCTGCAGCAAAGCTGAGATGTTTTTCAAAAACTACTTATACATATGAACCAATACAGGAAACAAGGTGAAAGTCAGAAGGCAGATGCTGAAAGCAAATAACTTGCACTGCTTTGCTCAACATAGCAAGGCTCTATGTGCAGACAGGGGGAAGTCTCCAAAAAAGAAACAATTTGCTGTGGACTCACACCATACACGAGGGAGAACTCTAAAACATCACCCTTCCTGACACTGATAACAGTACTGCTTTTTAAAATAACATAAGCAATTGCTGATTCAAATGCTGAAGATAAAGGACATCTGATTTGAAAACAATACTTCTTCCTGCTTTGGATATTTTTCTTGGAATGGTCTCTGCAGGTAGTTGAACCACAATCTATCTAAGAATCTTCTGGTACCAGGCTAAGTAACTTCAAGGAGCAAGACCAGATTACATGTTTTGCATTCAATAAAACTGCAAATATTTCCATAGTGGATAGATTTGAAATCTGAAATGCTGCTACAGGTTCTCTAAGCACTATGCTAAATAAATGGTAAATTTATACTTCTAGAAATTGAAACATATCCTGTTGTACTAAATGCCCTTAGCGCAGTTAGCAGAGATTGTAACAGAGAAATATTTCAGCAGCAAATTAAATCAAAGAAAACTTCCAATTTGAGCTTTGGGTGATTTTTCTTTTTATGATGGGAACAGATGATCCTTTTGGATAGTCTCTCTGAGGCTGAATATCCAATTCAATTACCAAAGAGCTGAATTGGAGAAGTTCTTATAAATAAACTAAAAGCCATTTCTTTTGACTCCTGAGCAAAACATACTAGAGAAGCACTCAGACTTCCTGTGTAACCATAGTGACACTGGTTGCTAGTTCATTTCTAAATATTTCCACGGAAAAACACCTATCAGGATTCACCTAAAACTTGAGAGAAATAAATTAGGAAAATGATTTTTTGCAATTCTGTTATCACTGTTATAGAGGATCTTAGGCAAAGGAAATATTTTTTAATTTTTGGGCATGCTTGTGCAGACTTCCCCGTGAATTTGAAAGGATAATATCTGACTATTTGCTGAAATGTAACAAGAACCTTGAGATCTTTAACAATATCAAACCACTGCTATTTTTATGACTCTACAAACTGGTATCTAAATCGATTATATTTGGACAGATGAAAGCAGAATAAGCATCTTCAGCATTGTCTAAAGTTCTACTGAGTTGTTTTCAACCACATTCATGTCTGCTATAATTCAATTGATATGAATTTTTGTCCAATTGCAATGTACATTGGTCTTAGAAAAGCACTTAAATTTAAATGCACATAGCTTAACATTTTGTAGGGCTTTTAATCCAGTACTAGACAAGGAAAATGCCAAGAAGAATTATTCTCAAGTTTGCCAGGTTTTAGCTGGCAAAATTACTGGCTCGTGACACAAATCTTTTCAAGTGATGAAGGGTAGAGAGAACTATTGAAAAGCCATTTTCTAGATTTTAGCAGCTGAGAAACTTTGCTGTAAATGGGTAGAACACATATTCTTTGACCTCTTCCTATTATCATGCATTCCAAATCCCCCAAATACAAATTCTAATGTGGGATCTGTAAAAGTAATCTAAAATCAAGTACAAGGTTCCAGCCTAGTTAATAATTACCAGCTATTTTATCTTTGTGGTTATCAGCCATATAGAAAATCTACATAGCCTTGCACTGTATCTATGTACATCAGCTCAAAATATCACTAGAGCATTTCAGTTGCATTTCTATTTTCCTCTTTTGTGAATGCTTGTCTCCTAGGTCTCACAGAAGACTGTTAATTACTAAACAACTCACATATAAAGACTATTAGTGATAACCTTGCATTGTCTCTGCCCTTGAGAATGTGTTTGGCCTATCCAGAAACTTTTCCATGGGTTTCATTACCTTTCCCAGCCCCTGTATTGGTTTTTAAAAAAGCACTGGCGTCAGATGTAAACACAATTTTTTAAACAAATAATTTTCTCCATTTCTTCCCCCCCCCAGGTCTGTTCCCAGACTGCTGTATGAATTTCTGGGTGTATCCTGCTGTTATTACCCTCTACAGGAGAATTGTTGTTTACTTTCCTGCAGCCTGGATCAGACTCCAAGTTATATAACTGAATGTTTCTGCAAGGGGAAGACTATTTTATTGTTAACAAATGAAACTTCCTCACATAGCTCAAAACAAAGCTAGGTAGTAGCAAATAACAACAAATATTTAATTCTTATTATAACTCTTTCTCCTCATCATAAGGTCACCTCTAATAGCCATTTACTGCTGTCTTATAAAAAAAAGTACAAAAAGTCATTCCCCAGAAGTGTTAACCTTTGCCTCTAGGAAATGCCATAAAACATGGTTTCCCACTTTACAGGGAACTATACTGCTTTTTGTCTTTAAAATTAATAAACCCTAAATTCTGGCAGGAAAGAATTAATAACAGGACTTGTTTCAAAGTTCCTCTCAATTGCTATGCTATTGGGCAGTTGGCCCAACATCACAGCACTTTTTAACAGTCTTAAGCCAACTATTTACTCATTCCATGCAGTGTAGGAGCCTACCATTGCCTCCTCCAGTAAAATCTTCTCCTCAGTGGACTTCTAGCACCAGAAATGTGGAGATACTCTAGAGCTGTAATGAAAAACTTCTGGTTCATCTGATAAAAGGAAAAAGGGGGGAACTGAATTTAAATGAAAATCCTTTTGAAACTTTGAACTGCAAAATAGAATTCATGTTCTGTTGAGAATTTAAGCAACCTCCTATTATTAGCTTTAATTTGAGATCTTAAAAACTCATGTGATAAATAAAGCATTTAAACAAAATACCTGTTGATGTAGTATTTCATTTACTTGGAAGGTATATTTGACAAGAAAGAGGATTATGAATTTTTTAATATCCCTTTTACTTGACAAATATGTTATAGGTGGTGGAAGAACTGTTTCAAAGAGAAAGGTAGAAGCAGGTTTACTCAAGATGCAAGTGATCTCCAAGAAGAATATATAAAGAGAAAAAAACCAAAGAGAACATTTAAGTGGTGCTGGATTAAGGCAACTGAGAATGTATGAAACCAGGAAAAAGTCAAAGATCAGAATATGAGAAAATTGAACCCTACTGGAATTGCAGAAGAAGCTATTAAAGGGATTAAAAAAGGAAGGTAATGAGGGACAAACAAGAAAATTTTATAGCAGCATTTCAGGGACTGGATTCTAAAAGTGCTGTAATATGGACCACAATAAGTCCCAGTAATGAGGGTAAAGAAGATTTTAGGAGTAGTTTAATAAGTAAACAACTATAACACTATTCAAAAGCTTTGGCAGAGGCTACTTAAACAATCCTCATACATGTCAGGGAAGCTTGAGTATTTTATTGCCCTCAGGCAGATATAAAAGCATAAATTTTATTTGTTTTGAATCATAAACACTAAGATTTTATTTAGCAATTAACTTTACCATTAATCTTTTCATTATTCAGAGAAAAAAAATACTACTTTTCAATACTACTTTTTTCATGTTAAAAAATACCAGGAGTGAAAGTGATGGGTTCACAACTAATATGAAAATACATGAGGAACTTTCGAGGGCTGCCCTGAAAAGCATTTGAGAAAGGAGTAACCATGTAACTGAAGGATTACAAGAGACAAGTAGACTACAAGAAGACAGACTCTGAGTAAACAACTCATAAGTAGTCCACAAGCAATACTAAAAAATATTACAAAAACCATTATCAATTAGTGAGCCAAATCAAAACCCATTGACACAGAAAAATACGTCTACTGAGTAACCTACACCAGTCTGGTGGACTGTTTCTATATAATTGCATTAATGAGTGCATTAATATCTCTGCCTTTTCTGTCTCCTTTATGTGGTACAAACATAACTACAGATCTTTCTGTAATAGAATTTTTTGAGATCCCAGCAAAAGGAGCAAAAGTCCAAGAGAGAGACGTGGGAGTCCACTGTGATTCATCCCTACAATGCAGAGAAATAATGAGGTGAATAAAGGGAATACAAAAAGAAGGAAGGTAACAGGACTTGAGGCTTTTAAATAGGCAATTTCACAGGCAGTGGCAATGTGAGATGGGGAGGAGATAAAAAGTGCAGCAGAAGACCCCCTAGCAGCATTCTGAGGTATTGAATATTAACTTCTGTATTGTTTTGTTTTCAAAACAGACAATATTATGAAGAGCTACCAGCTTATAACACAGAACTGCACAAAATGCAGAAGACTAAACACATGGATGAGAGGTATTCTAAATAAACATTAAAAAATTGTAGGCAGGAAATGCAGAGAAGATATGGCTTGAGATTTACACAAAGAAAGCAACATGAAATGAAAGCACATTATACCTCATTAGGTGTAAGCTGAGGGAAATATAGATCAATTATTTAAGAGGAAGAGTGAATAAATAATGAATAATACTAATAATGTCAAAAGCTTTACTGTCTTTTTGGTATGAGCTTTTGGACAAAAATAGTAGTAGTAACCATGCATGTATCATAAACTTTATAACAGAGCAATTCAGGCCAGCAAACAAGTTACAGAATACTTAGAAATATGGGAGGTATTCAAGACAGTAAATGGGATGGATTTCAATCAACAGTTTTAAAGAAAGTAACACAAGTAATTTGTGAATCCACTGCAATTAGTTACCTAAGAGAATTTGAAGGGAGGGAGATGTCAGCAAAGACTGGAAGGCTAGAGAACAGTCTGAGAGAGATGGAGATGCTCAGTCTGGATAACAGAAGGCTGTGGGAGACCAAATTGCAGCCTTAGAGGGGGGTTATAAGAAAGGTGGGGACAGACATTTTAACAGAACCATTGTAAAAGGAAAAGCAATTCTAAGGATGGTGAAACACCAGCACAGGTTGTCCACTGGGAGGTAATGGATGTCCCATCCCTGGAAATATTCAAGGTCGGGTTGGATGGAGCTTTGAGCAATATGACCCAGTTGAAAATGTCCCTGCTCATTGCAGGGGAACTTGGACTAGCTGACCTTTAAATGTCCCTTTTAACTCAAACCATTCTATGATTCCATGATTTGATGAGACTGCCAAAGGGCCTCCAAGGGCTGAGGTGTGGGAGGGAAGGCTGGGAGGAGCAGTTTTCAGTTTGGGGAATAGTCATCCAGTTATCTCCTGATGCAGAATGTAAAAACTAGATTGAATCACATCATATTGTATTGGAATTATTTCTCTGCTCATAATTTCAGCATTCCACTTCAGCATAACATAAGACATGTCCAATTTACTGGCTCTGATGGCTAAAATTCTGGAAATCTGCACTCTCTTTTGTGAGGTAGAAAACAAAGGAAAGGGAAAAAAGAGAGAAGAAAAAAAGGCTTATGAGCTTCCCTAAGGAAAAGAGACAGAAAAATAGTTAATCTCATCTCCTGTTTTACTAAAAAGGGAAGTTGATAAGTGTATTTTGAGGGTTCAGTCTCCAATTCCTGGTTCTTTAATTTGAACCTCAAATACAGGAAAAATAACTTCATACAGGCCAAATATAAAATGTGTGCTCAGTCCCTAAAAGAGTTCAATGTTTTCTTGGCTATTGTTCACAAGTCTGTAACAAGCTATGCTGTTGGCAATTTTTAGGGTCGGATCAATAATTATCTTTGTCCTAATATTTTGCTGAGATGGAAGCAGAATGAAGAATCATTCTTGCCTCTTTCATGAAGAACAGAGTGAAACAAATCAAAGGAAAAAAACAAAATTTTATTAATCAGAAATATTTATTAAGCTGGTGATTGCCATAATACCACCAAGCATTATAATAAAATAAAATACTCTGGAGGGTTCCTGGGATTTTGGCGACCTTTGGTAGGGAGGAAGTTCTCTCACTCTTCTCCATTTCAAAACCTCTGCATGGCTGGTCCCACTGGAGGTGTTTGTCACTGAGGGCAGTGGAAGCTTGCAGATCCCAGAGACAGCCCTACTCCCTGCCACAGGCACCAATTCCCCTATCCCCATGACAGGGTTCCTCATCATCAGGAAAGCTCAGCTCTGCCATTTTTTGCTGGTGCTTTCTGTCAGCAGGGAAAGTGAAGAGAGCTGGGAAAACAGAGAAGTGGTGAAAGCACCTAATAAGTATTTTCTACTAAAAGAAAGTTGCCTCGAATCTGTGCAGGAATCTCACATGTCCATTCTCCTTTTAGTAAAGGCAGTGTAAGTGATTTTTGAGTTTGTAATTCTGCATCTGTCTGTGTGACTGCTTTGGGCTGAGCTGAGGAAACCAAAATGTAGTTTAAATGCTCATAAATTTGAAACACTGTCCAAGATCCTAAGTATCTCTGCCCAGCTTTCCAGAGATCTCCCCCTCATCCTGCCCATATCACAGAACCTGGGGCTGGTCTCCAGCTTCTCACAGCCCACCCCTGCCCAGCCATGGGCTATGGGCCATGCTAAGGTGGGCACAGCCTCTGCCCAGCCTCTGCCCAGCCTCATCCCCAGGGAAGTGTCCAGTCCCTGGGGCTGGTGCTTTCTGCTGTCCCTGGTTGCTCTGCTCCCAGCTGGGGTGATGAAACAGGCCTGGCTGCCCATCCCTGCCTGTGCTGATGAGATCTTCAGTGGCTCCCATGTGAACTCATATCATTACCACACCTGTATGTAGACCCCTGCATTGCAGATAAATAAATGCAGATGTTTTAATCTTGAACCTAACTCTCATTCCTGGAGGTCATTTCAAGAAAATGTCTGGTATGAGATTTCCTGGAAAAAAATCAAACGACTTTGACTAATGTGAAGTTTTTATTGGTGATGAGGAACTTGATATAGCTCAGTACTACTTCATAAAGCCCTGAAGTTTTCCTCTGGGTGAAATACCCAGACTTCTGAATCACTCAGCAAGATGAGTAACATGACCCTGTCAATCAGCTCGGTATCTCCTAAAAATCCATAAAGGTTTATTAAACTTTTGAAAGGCAATAGTTGCTCTCTAATTCTGTCAGAGGCTTTGTTTCTCTGAAGTGACCAACGAGAATACTGGAGCAGAAGGATCTCAGAGGTGCAGCTGAAGTAATAAATGGATAATGATGATTTTTGTGTGACCTCTCATGTTTTCTGACAAGTTCTTCTTTAAGACTATAAGAGCTCTGTACTTCAGTTGCTACTGCCTATATTTCATTGCATGGAATTATTTTATAAAATAAAAATCTTATCTGGGAACCACAGTCTGCTCTTTAATGTATTGACTCTTGGGCAGAAACAGACATAATGTGTGTTTTAAAATCTGAATGACAAGAGCTTTGCTAGCATTTTATCAAGAATAGGTAAGAGATGGCATTGATGACTTTCAGTCTGACATGTCACCTTTTCCTTGTGAAGAAAATTGCACCACTATAATCAACTAGTGAGGTCTCATATTCCCAAACAGATACAAATCACAGTTTATGCCCATGAATAAATGCTGCAGCACCATAATTAAGAGGAGCAAGAGGCAATGCCTGTATGGTCTGGTGAGCACTGACTGGAGCTGATGTACAGCTTTTTGATTTCTTCTGAAGATGGTGCTGCAGCTAGCACTTGAATTGTCTCTGCCTATGTTTCATTTTTTTTTGCTCAGTTGCCCTCTGCAGAAGGTTAATAGTAGGTTTAGAATGCCAAAGTTTTGTAGCCAGTGAATCACCATTTCAGATTTGTCAGTTAGTGATATGAAACCAGCTGCTATTTTAAGTGGAACACTTAGACTTCCCCCCCACCTCACTCCACAGATGCTCTTCAGTTGTATGAAAAAATTGATCATTTTGTTTCTTCTGCAAGCCTTCAGAATGTCACTAATTTCTTATTTACCACAAATTTTTCATTTTGTGTAAGTAACAGTGTAGAAGCATTACAGTTACCCTATATGCTCTGCACTGTTCTCACAGCTGGATAATGAAAGAATGAATGATATCCAGCACAGAATTAAAATTCATAAGTATGGAACTTGTTGTAGACATAAAACTGTATCCTGTCTATAAATATCCTGTAATGATGCTGTGAAATCATATACTTAAGTTATTTCCAGGTTAAAAATTCATTACTCCTGCTATGAAGAACAATTACAGACAGATTAGTAAAACCAAGCTGATTTTACAATTATTATTTTCTTCTGACAGTCATGCTATTTGCTATTTTGTATTTCCCTCGACCTAGACAACTTTTATTAGGAAATGTCAGCCTGAAGCAGCTGCAGAGAATCAGCAGCTGAGATTTGCATTGGTTTCCTTATGTCTTCTGGGGATTTTCTGCTCTCTGCTGCACATTATAAATTTAACATAAAGGAGCAAGATGAAGTTTTAGACATTTTCATCAACCTCAGGAGGAGTCACTGTCAACAGGATTTGACCAAAACCTTCTATTTTCAGACCAAAGAGGGAAATGGCTGTCACTACAGAGCAGTGACATTTTTAAGCCTGCTTGCTCATCCTTTTTTTCTACCCTATCATTATGATACTACATCATATATGCTCCTCTGATCTCCAGTTTCTCTCTGCTCACAGATCATTCTACATTCAGCTTTTGATAGGTCATTGCAGTAGTGAAGAATATGTGCATAGCTCAACAGCTACAGTGTCATTTTTTAAAGTAATGGAAACACAACTACTTTAAAATAACATCTGACTCCACAAAATAAAAGTATGATTTAATTGATCACTTAAGGAAAACATTAAAATATCTTCCCCAAATTATAATTTAAAAATTATGGCTTTTAGTTAGCATCTTCATGTTTCAAGAAGAACATTATAACAGTTACTCAGCTTGAAATAACCCTCTACATGAAGTGCAGGGAAAAAAAACCTCATGAGTGGTGAGATTCATGTACTGTGTTGCCAATGTTGCCAACTCTTATCTTGTATTTCAAACTATATATATAAGTTGCAAGTACTTGAAGCCCATCAACCGAGAGATTTTAATGTATCTTTAAAAATTCAATCCAGATTTCAAGAATCTATTGTTGATGTCCTTTATTCAATAGAAGAGCTAGATAATAGACATTATTGTCTTATATCCATCATCATGCTACCTAATATCATGGATAAAATTTGTCATTCTGCCTGAAGACATCCTTGCTAATTCTAAAAGCTTACAATGCCAAATAACAGGAAAATAAACTTCTATCACTTCGACATAAAATTAACTCTCATAAAGACTAGTTAAAAAATAATCAGACTAGTATTTACTTCCCACTGTGTAATTATATATATTTTTTAATTGTGACTGACACATCTTTGTGCTCAGAATGTTATTTGCACATAATAGCACAGGAATATAAATTACCCCAGCTAAAGATCATTGGTATAGAAAGAGGTAAGTCAGCCATTTCATGAAGGTTGAGAATGTAAAAAAAAAAAATCCTAAATACTTTTTAAGAGTATATAGAACCATCAGATACATCAAAGTCTTATTTGAACAAAACAGACAAGTATCTGATTTCTCTTTAAACCTGGCATAGATTAATTCAGTGCTTGAATCTTTGTCACTGGTATTGATGAAGGATAGATATCCAAAAGCCATTGGATTGATTCTGCATTTTAGAATCAGCATTTACACTGTTTTTTCAACATTTCTTAAGCTTTCCAAATTGGATTACTAAGGAAGTATTATTAAAAGCATACCTTTGGAGAAAGTCTTTACCTGTATGCACTTTTGTTTCTTTTGCTTTCCATCCTCAAAGTACTGAGGCAGATTAAACAGCCAAGAATAAACTTTTCTGAACCTTAAAAACATTTTGTCTGGATTTGATTCAAAGTTAGGATGATTCTTATTTCATAAAAATGAGTTAATTCCTCTCAATATACCATGTCTGGCAATGTAATACACATCCTAATGGAGACACATATCTTAAAAATATTGAAGTTCAAATTAGGAATTGCTTTACGTAAATAGTTGCTGTGGGGAAGAGGAGGGAATATTACGTGTCAGCTTCCAGAAGCAGCAGTGTGAAGAATATGTGGCTGATCTGCAATGATTTATTAATACTCATATTGCCTAGTTGTGGCTATATTAGCTTGCCAGAATGCTTACTGTATGCATATGTTGATTTACTTCTATAAGAGAGTAGTTAGAATACTGCCAAGAAGGGAAAATAAAGATTCTCAATAAGTATCCTGCTGGTAAACATTTCAAAGGCACTATGAAACAATATCTGAATTATTAAGCTATTCCAGGGACCAGTCAGGTCATTTCCTTTGCTAACATTAAGAGCAATAAGATCAGAGGAACAGTAACATAGTAAAGCAGTCACTTTAAAAAGAAGATGGAAGCTCTATTCTGAAAGATTAAACTTTGAGCTTCTGACAGTGATAAAAAGAAGCAAAATCTATAGACAAAACCTTTCTACTAAGCATTTTAGCTCCAGTGAGGATGCAACTCACCGTAATTAGCTTTTCCATGGTTAAATTAACACTGTGAAAGGTGCAGAATCCTGACCTTATTTGGCACAGACTCTGAAGAAAAAATATCACTTCTAAACTCCCCTTTACAAATAAAAATCATCTTTAAATGAAGGTCAGACCATCAGTACATGTAGACAATGGTTTTTGAAAAGCATTTTGGTTTTTCTAACTTAAGTGATCACTAAGATTGATGACCAGTAAAAAGAGATTGCACTGTAGTATGAAAGGACACATATTTTTACTGTGTTTGCATTGTTATTTTTTTTTCCTTCCTGCTGTTTTTTATTATACTCTCCAAAGCTTATAAAGGAAAACTGGTTTTTTAAATGTTTTTCTATGTTTAAACTTCTTCCTTCCTGAAGCATATTGCCAAACAAAATTACTGCCCTCAAACTTTTATACAATGGAAATTAATTTTAGTGAGTTAGGTTTCATAAATTTTCTCTCAACAAACAGAAGTTCTAAAAAGTTTGGGCCACAGTTAAACTACAGGGATAGAAGCCTCTCAAAATCCTGTAATTAGCAGCCACAGGATCTTTGTAAACAGGTAATGTCAAAGGAATCAGAGGCAAGCTAGCATGAAATAGTAAAAACAAGTGGCTTCAGCAGCACGTAATCAGCATCACAATAGGGAATATTCAGAAAACAAAGAGAATTAATTTTGAAAGCTCTAGTCCTTCAGACTGAAAAAAACAATCCACACTCTTCTGCATATCCTTACATTTACTTGTGTGAGTAGGAGCACGTTGACTAGAAAGTGCAGAAAGTTAAAGAAAACTTGCAAACAATTCCAGTTGCTGCACTGATGTTCCAGTGGCAACAAGATCAAACAAGCATGCAAATCCTAGGAATAAAGCCATGCACAGCTAGCATAGATACACTTCAAATCAGAAGGAGTCTCTACTAAGTGCATGGGGACAGAAAACCAGGATCAGAACATAGTACAGTCAAAACAAAGGAAATTAAAAGGCCCAATACTCTACAGTGACTCTCTGAAGTACTGCATAGCAGTCTCAGGAGGTAGGCACAACTCTTTATAAAAGAAGAACAGAAAGACAAAAAAAGTTCTAAACCCAAAGTATTGCTCAGTAAGGAAGCTGTTCTTGCCAGGGAGCAGAAATCAAAGCTCCGTGAAGGCAACCAACAATAAAGTAGCAGATAGGTCATGAGGTGTCAAAATATGTACATTAATTAAACAGTTTGTAAGCTTGAGAGAAAACTGGGTACAGAAAATATATATCTAAAAAGCCTTTGGGATTGCAGAGGAGACTGAAGTATTTTGATCTCTGTTAAAATTAGAGATCCTGATTCCACAAGCAAACAAATAGTAGGAAACTCACCCTGATGGTACCTTCATGAGAGTAGAGTCTCAGCACTGAGAATGAGAAGAACTTTGCAAAAGCAGAAGTATCTGAAAGCATATGAATAAGGTAATTTAAAACTCAGAGGGTTATACGTGACTGAGCAAAGCATATCTAAAAGGTTTAGCTGAGTCTGTCATGCAGTATTTCAGCAGCTTTCTATACTGCATATTGTACTGACCTACATTAACATTGCTTTTCACTTTTGTCCTGAATGAGTTCTCCCAAGGAAACAAGACACACACACAGAACAAGTAGTTGTTTCTATAGGAAAAAAATGAGTAAAGTCACCCCACACTGTGGAGAAAGAGGCATTAATGGCATCTCAGTATCTCCCAAAAAACAAACCCATTTACGTATGCCATCACAGTAAAGTCTCAGCAATCAGAGCACTACAGCAGAATTTATCAATATGCAATGTATTTCCCTTCAAGCAAAATTTTAGTACTGTTTTTGACAGTACCTTGAGGTATGCTTTGGTAAATGGTAGCTTACTAAAGGTAGCCTGAAACCATAACAACCGGATAAGCACACTTGTTTAATTTTCTTTCCAAAAGACTAAAGTATGAAATAGATAAACATATATCATGTTTTACCTAAGCAACAATATCCTTTTGTGGTTGACAAAATATATGGAAGGTGTTTCTTAAAATCAAGTTGCCTGCAGTCAAATACACATAGAAAATGAATTGTCTGCAACTATCTCACAAAGGGAATAACTTCCATTAGGTCAGGCTAATGTGATGCCCCTGTTGACTTACAGGTAATACTTTAAACATATCTCCTGTTTCTTTAACTGATTTCAAGGTCTTGCACATAGTGAAGGTAAGTGTGAGGACATTGACTAGAGCACACAGCAAGTTCTTTCAGGGAGAACTCGTTTTAGTAATACTACATAGAATAGAATAGAATCCAAATGGAATATTTGTTCAGGGTAGATTGAGTACCTGATCCCAATTTTATGGTGCATGTAAATATATATATTGTATATATAAAAATATGCATTATATTAACTTTAAATAAGACACTAGTACTTTTGAAACCAATGGACTTATCACTGTACCTAATGATTTTACTGTTTGGGACATAGAGTAGCCCTTTTACTCCCAACAGTTGATGTTCTCTTGCTGTTTTCTGAAGGGCAGAGGCAGCATATGTAGAGGTACATAAACTGCTTCTGCCAGAGGACTTGCTTCATATCTGGCTTTAGCCTACCTCTGGTGTGGGTTGCTCATGCTGCAGATTTCTTTAAGCAAGCATGAGAAGTGTTGCACAATTCAACTTCCTTATGTTCCATCCTCTTTCATCCTAATGCCCAGAGGAATCCCACTGGTTTTCAATAGGTGTAGACAAGGATGCCTCAGGATATTTTGTTTCTGCCAGGCAGGCCCATGAAGATTTTGCACGGGCACTGATAACCAAGTGAAGGAGAATAGGCCTTTGTTTCAGTTCAAGTCTAAGTCTGACTTATCTATTCACTGACAATTACTGATTCATGCACTATAATTACTCTTCATGGCTTGGTCTGCAGCAATATGCTGTGTTCCAATCTTCCTCTTTGCCCATTCTCTACTCCCAGAAGTCTGTCTGGGTTTTCTCACTGCCTACATTATATCTGGAATTCTTCTCCCAGAGCCCCAAGATACCTGTCCAGTTCTGAGGCATAGGAAATGCAGATGGCAAGTATCTCTCCCAATGTCAGGCTGGAGACAGGGCTTCAGAAGACAACACCATCCACCTAGAATCCAGGTTCAAGGATCTTCCCTAAGACTGGGTAAAGAGGCTCTCATGTTCAGGTCTCTGGCTTCAATAATTACTATAAATAATATATAAGGTGACACTGCAATCAATTAAAAACAAAAACCAAACAAATAAGACCCCATCCCCTGAAAATCTCTTTGAAAGACTAATGTCAGATATCCATTGACAAGGTACTGTATTTGAGAACTGAAACAGAGAAAACTTGTTCTTTTCTTGAATGCTGGAAAAGGACACCAGTGAGAGCTGGGCTTTAGGAGACATCAACGTGTTTGGGCAGGACTTCAGGGGGCTGCCACCAATGGCTTTGGACTCCCTCTGCACTTACTTGGAGACAGAAACTTACTTGGAGACAGCCTCTGGTGTGCAGATTCCTTTCAGGAAGCCACAATAATCTCTGATTGCTGATGCACTTAGGGCTTTTACTTGATTGATTCCCTAACCTATAGACACTACCATGAAAAATATCCAAAATAGAAAAGCAGATAACCTTTATTTTTTGCATGCTAATGTGAAGAAGAGAGTTTTCATCTTCCTTAATTGTGAATCTGAAACAGCAGTTTTACCCAGACACTTTACATGTCCTGGACACTGAACACAGAACATTTAAATACCTTCAGAGGTTTATTGGCTGATAAGAAGCAATGCCAATACAGTCACGATACTCTTCACAATTTAAATTCATTTAAACGCGGGAAATAAAGGCAGACAAAGAACATGAAGGGGAACAATTACAATAGCAGGCAAACAAACAGCAGACTCTACATATGGGGGTCTGTCAGGCTGCTTCCTCTCCCTTTCTGCAGTTTTCTTTCTTCAAGGACTACTGAATTATTATTTAGTCAGCTTCTTTTATTTTGTTACAAGCTCACTTAGTTCATCAGTGCTGTCTATTCCCTCTTCAGCAAAACAAGAAAAAAATGTTACTTAATAAGTTTTCAAGGACTAATAACTTCAGCACAGGTTTTCTTGTTTAAGCAACATAAAATGCTTAATCTGGTAGGGCAGAAACTAGGTCCCCAGCTAAATTTCAAAATCTGACTAATAAAGAGATAAAGGATTCATCTCTTTCAAACAAAAGGTTTATTTGACCATGAGGGAATAGGGGGGAAAGTTAAGAATCTAAGTTAAAGGTACATGAAAGGAAGAGAGAAGATGGAATAAAAGAGGAGGGAGATGAGAGAAACAGGACCTTTGCAACCCAGGTTCTTTCTGAAGCAAACACAGTATAAAGCACTGTATGCATTTAGACCCCATCAATTTGAATAACACAACTGTGATCAAAGCTATTGTTCATCAGAATTAAATCAAACCCACACAGAATTGTTTGGAGCATAAGAACTGTTATTGCAGCAAGATGACAGAAAATACTGAGTCAAGAAAAGCAGAGTTTCAGCAGCAGTTTGAACTTTTTAAAGGAAAAATTATACTGCAATAACTAGTGGACAATCAATATTTTCCTAATTGACTCTTTCCTTTGCAACTTTGAGTCTGTTATATCACAAGTATTTTCTTGTAACACAATAAATTATGCAAGGTTTCAACTGTAATTTTAATATCAGAGGGTCAAATACTAGTTTACACAAGTATAAACTTTCAGCCAAAATCATCAAGACAAACATTGAGGACTGACAAATTCCATGAGGAAAAATGAGATCTCCTGCTCTCCTTGAGAGAAAAACTGCACTGGCAAGGTCATTAAAAGGGTCTCTGATTAAAAGAGAAATAAGTCAACAATAGTTTTAAATTTAAATTTTAAAAGAAAACATTGAATAATGTAGAGAAAAACAGTTTGGTTTAGCAATTTGGAATAACTTAATAAATTGTGAAGAAGCATTTGGACTAAGTATATTCCTAACATCAGCACAAGCACATTCTTTGAGTAATACAGGATTACCGTTGTCAATGACTAAAACATCATCACTCTGGCAACAGAATATAAATGTTTTCCCTCCAGCAGGATTCTTTAAGTGATAAACCCATCTCTTGTCAGAATATATACATTACTTAGTCTTTATTTTTAAAACATTGATCCAAAACCAATATTGAAATCTTAAGTGAGAGAGAACACTGGACTATTAAATTACATGGTTGCAGAAGGGGCTGTTGCAATCTTTTGCCATGAGATAATTAGTTTTACTTCCATCTTGTTCAAATTCACTTTAAAATTAAGGTGTTCAGTTCTGAATTTCTGCCAAACACTGCGACAAAATATGGGCTGCAGCTGAAGTATCAGGAAACAGAGAGAGGGAGCTGGGAGCCATCAGCAAAGCAAAAGAACATTATATTGTGATTGTGAAAAATTGAAGTAGGAGACAGCATATAAAGAGAAGAAAATGTAATTATTGTTCTGCAGAGACCTGGGATAGAGCCATTCCACAACAAGCCAAATACAAAGGAAGAGGAGGGAAGAATTTGGTCAACAATCTAATGATGATCTCAAAGATTTTATCATAGCCTTGATAAGGTACAAACAGTTGCCAAAGTGGCAGCAAAATATGGTTCAGCAGCACAGAATATTAATTATAGCACTGCATAGAAGGTCTGGTTTAAAGTAGAGATGCATATGCCATGACAAATAAATAAATACAATGAGAAAGAAGAAAAGAAAGACCTGCAGGAAAGTATAAACAATGTCTCAGCAATTACCCAAAAATGAGAAAAACAGCAGTTTTTCTTTTTTTTACTGGCATGGAAATGATTTCTTCAATTAACAGATACAGAATGGAACACAAAATGAGGAAGACAGACAGCATATAAAATTAGAAAAGTTAGCCTAAGGTAGCAGTAGGTAAAGCTTGTTACTGTTCAGTACCCATTGGTATGCCAGCTATGTTGACACAAGTAAATTCCTAATGGTCACAAGAAAATAGCCCAAAGTCAACAGTGTGAATCTGTACTTTACCACCTCTTTATGCTTATAGACAGGGTCAGGAAAGAATAAAGACTAAATAGATAGATAAAATGAAGAGCTGGAAAGGGACTTTTTACAAGGCCATGTAGTGCTAGGTCAAGGAGAAATGGCTTTAAACTGAAAGAGGGTGGATTAGACAATAGGAAAAAATTCTTTGCTGTGAGGGTGGTGAGGCACTGGCACAGGTTGCCCAGAGAAGCTGTGGATGCCCCATCTCTGGAAGAGTTGAAGGCCAGGTTGGATGGGGCCCTGGGCAGCTTGATATAGTGGAAGGTGTCCTTGCCAATAGTAGGGGAGTTGGAAGGAGATGAACTTTAAGGTCCCTCCCAACCCAAAACACTCAATGATTCTGTGAACCTGAAACATGGAAAATTGAGCACCTTTTCACTCTTGCAGGCACTATGTGTGAATAGAGAATGCATCACTTGGACAAAAGCAGTAGGAGGAAATTAATGCTCCTGTTCACTGCAGAATTTTCACTTATGCATCCTGCAGGATGGATGGATGGAAAAGTAGCCTTCCAAATATTGCATTTTGCTTTATTTTACAAATAAATTTTTAAATGCTTGCAAAACACTTGATAGCAAAATACTAGAAAATACCTCCTAACAACACAAAAAATCCTCTCATCAGCAAGCAGCTGAAGGCTAAGTGCCTTCTCTTGGCTAGGAGATAGCAAGCTAGAGATAGAGAAGTCCTTGAAAGATGTTATATTCAGATGCAACAAAGGACTTGTAGGAAGGCCAGTAAAATATCACACACATATGTGCTGAGAACAGAACCCAGAGCTAGGGAATGACACACTGACTCCCCCAGGCAGCCCACCCTGAGCAGGACACACTTATCAAAGGAGTATTTGATGACTCCTCATTTCATATAATATAAATGCCCTAAGGCTGGAGTGCTCCTCTAGGACAGGGAACCCTAAATTCAGTGTCTTCCTTATCTGGCTGTCCTACTGTCTTTCAAAATTATTTGTTGCATGTACATGCTTCTCCAGTCTGTGAGGGGAGTCCCAACAAAGGGAAGACAAAGCAAAACAACTGTGCAGAGTATCACTGCAGGGAATGGTAGGAGGGAGAGAGAGACTGTTCCCTAGGGAATTAACTAGGAAATGCAGGCTTTTCCCTGTCACTTAGCAGGGTTTTTTGTGGGGTTTAGTTTGGTCTTTTTGCTTTCGGGGTATTTTTTTGTTGGTGGTTGAGTTTGTTTATAATTTGTTTTTCCCTGCAAAAACTAGAAAAAATCAGTCTTAAGCATCCGATGATGAAAATGCAGTAAGACAAAGCTCTGACAGGATGTAGGACATGGAGTTAGCTATCTTTTAAACAAGATAAAATTAATTTTCAGGTTAGTAGGATGGCACACTAACCATGAAATCACTGCTACCCATGCACTGGGAGTGCATGGTACAAAGGCTTTTCAAATGCCCATCAAACCGGCCCGTTGAGCCTGGTTCTGCAATCTGTTCAAGCTGACTCTGGATCCTAATCACCCTCAGTCCTGAGGTGGGTGCTGGTCTGCTCAGCACTGCTGCTCAGGGCATGCAGTGCTACAGATGCTCACACGAGCTCTCAGGGCCTAAAGAATTCCAGGTATGAGCAATGAACCATTAGGACACAACACATGGTGCATGTAGAACTTAGTAGGGACTATACCTTACAGCAAGAACAAACAAACTGCAAATGCATAATAACACTCCCTGAGTTAATCCACCACCAAATAAGTCATCAGCCAGTTTATTTTCTTTGTCATCCTATAAATTGCCACAAAAACTTTAACATTAGCACATCACAAAAATTAGGCGTATACAGAAAAATTTGAGTATGGATTTAAATTAAATAAAACCAGTAAGCAAATTAGTGTCTTCTCTAAAAAAAAAAAATAAACTAGAAATAAATATAAATTATATAAACAAGCTGATGGCTACACAAAGAACTGATCCTAAAGAGTGAGACACCTGCTTTCATAAGTCATATATTGCAGGTGTCACAAACTAAGACAGAATTTAGAGGGAATGTGTTCTTTGGTTCAGGCAAAGAAACATAATGAAAGTGATTTTACTTGGGTCAAAAAATGTCTGCACTTTAACATCCAGAGGATGTTAACAGGCATCAGGACTCAAATGGCATCAGTTGTCTCTTGAAATAAATTACTTCCATGTTCCTATAGATATGGTTACTATTAGCAAATGGAAGTGTAGGATTTTAT
>VZRX01020667.1:180644-192261 GCA_013398075.1 Notiomystis cincta
AATGTAATGTATATTAATCCATGAGATTCTGTACTCTTCAGCACAGCGTGGCACAGAGACAGGGGACCCTCACCACCAAAAAGACCAGATGGAGAAGAGCAACGAGACATTGCTGGGACCCTCGGATGGGTGATCTGCTTTCACCTAACCCCTGTCTCTCTCCCCCTGTCCCCCCATTCCCCACGCACACTTCTTTCTCTATCTCTTTCTTTCCTTCTTTTCTCTTTTTTTATCTGTGCTTCTTTTACTATTAAATAAAACATACCTATTTTTTGGCACCAACATCTAACCTCATTTGGTTTTAATCTTGGTTTTGAGTGTGTTTTGAACCTTCAAAGTTCTTTCTGGTTTATACACAGAGATCTAATTTTCTTTGCTCTTCTGGGTTTAAATCAGATCACAACATCCACTCAGCACATCACCCTCTGGAATCCTGCTCTGCCATGCCCAAATCCTGTCCTGCTCAGCTCAGGGAGCTGGCCACACAACTCTGGCATCCACTTCAGGGAGCAGGCTAAAAGTCAGGCTCTTCAGAACTCACTGAGTTCTTTTTGTTTTCAAATGAGATAATTTGCCCAACAAAAGACAAAATATTCCTTGTAGGATGACAGAATTTTTTTAATTTGAGTCACTGGCATTTTCTACATGCAGATGCAAAAGACTTCATAAGGATCTTTATCACGCCAAAATGTGACAAACACTGCAGTTGGCACTCAGTTGACATAATTCTGTATTATGGTATGTGGAGTTAATATTTTGTAACACTCAAAGAACTATTTATATAGTAGAAGGCTGTAGTTCTTTAAAAGAGACAGAATGATCACTTTTTAAATGTGAATAAATGGTTAGAGAACAACAAAGCTTTTTCTGAGCTGTTAGGAGAGCCTCATAATAAAGCAATTACATCTGGTTGTCTATTATAAAATATTCCTATTAGTGAACCACTTTTAATATCTCATACTAAAGCTGCACACTCAGGACCTGCAAGCATTTCCAAAAGTGGCCATGAATTTTCAAACTGATTATAGCAACCTGACAGAAACATTTTCAAAAGCTTGACCTGGAAAAGTGCTGAGCAGTTTTCTAAAGTGTTGGACAGCCTCAAACCCAATTGTTTTTAGGGAAGAGCTACTCACCGAGTTTTAGGAATACTCAGCATTTTGCAAGATTTAACTCTGAAGATCCTTATTGAAAGTCAATGAGAGTTAGTTTCCTAAAACTCAGGTGTCTCTAAAATATTTCAGTTCTTGAAATCAGTGTAGTCAGCTCCCTAAATGCATTTGAAACTTAGAGTTTTCACTTTGCAGAGTGCAGTGCCATGATGCCTGACTCCAGTGTAAATGTTCAGAATAACTGAAGGATATACTGATGGATTTGCATGTCTGCCATCTTCTGCAACATATTTATAACTGCCAAGCAAACAGTAAATTAGGAGGGGAAAAGGCCTTTAGTAATAAGCCCAGACAATTAATTTTTTAATGTGTGTCACTTGTAGAAGAGATATCTCAATTTTGCAGGGTTAAAGGAAAATAGAATGGAGAAAAGGAAATAAAGTTGACATTGGAAGACAACAAAGGAACCTTTTTTATCAATCTAGGTATGTTTGTGCTTCTTATAAAAGCAATACAGATGTATTCCAGTTATTTCACATGTATGCTACTTTTAAAATTTTAGTGTTACCTTGAAAAAATGCATCACTACATCATTTCTTCATAGGTAGTTCCAGAACTGGGTGTTCAGCAGACACAGCTCATTGCCCCAAATGGAATAAGCATATGAGATCTGTGTACCATGTGGCAGAAGACAAAATATCTTTCTGCCATTTGAAGAGCCTGACAAGGCATTCATTGATGGTCACAGACCAGACTCCCTCGTCTTCCATGACTTCCTTCTTCAGCACTTTGCAAAGGCATCAGTGAGGAAAAGGAAGAGGCCACATCAGCACAGTAGCCCAGATATGGAGAAATTCAAAGTCTCTCCAAAATACAGTCTCTAGGTGTCTGTTTGGCAGGTGGACCAAGCTGTGTTCAGAAGCTTCCTCAAGACCTGCCTCCTCCACATACACTCCCAGCAGTGAAGGCTCCTCCCCACATCTCTCAAACAGGGGAAAAGGAATGGTCACAATCCAAGTATTAGTAACTCTAGCAGCACTGCCTACAGCAAGGTCATTATTACCCAGAATATTTTACCATTTTTTGTTGGGATATTATAATAATCCATATCATACCTGTGCCAAGCCTTAGAGGAACAATCTGGGTGTTAGTCTGATTGTTTCTAATTAACTGATGTGCCCCACACTGCAGGACCAAGAGCAGTGGCCTTGCCCTGGCAGGGCCCTCCTCAGCCACCTCCTTGTGCAGAACCTGCTCAAGAACAGGAAGCACAAAGAAAAGACAGCTGATATTATGAGTTTGCAGGGTGTTTTCTCTATATGAAAGCAGAGTTTAGCACCATAGTTTTTGATTAATTTGGGATAGGCATTTTGTCATGCAATTAAAACGCAATTAGACTACTGTCCTGCAATATTGACTTGATTTATAATCTGCTGTTTTAATACCTCTCTTGAGTCTTTCTCGAGATACTACTTTTTATTAATACATGTGTTTTAGGAGACATTTAATCTCATTTTTAAAAAAAGGAAAAGAGAAAATTAGTGCAATACATATAAAAGCAGACATTAACCATTTATGCAGTAAACCTAGTCCAGGTATAATCAGGATGACCTCAGCAATCAAGGGTTTTCTACATGGTTATGTGTGGTTCATTTCTGTCCCCCAGATCCTAGCATCTGAGCAAACACAGTCTGTGCTCTCAGCAAATAAAACCCAGAGCACTCAAACCCAGCAGAAATGCTTGGACACCACGAGCAAGGAGAGCAGCTCTGGTTCCACCTGCCCTACCTCGTCAGCTCGTGGAGCACGGTGCTGGCTCTGAAGGGTTGTGGCAGCTGTCACTGCTCTGTTCCCTCCTTCAGGGACATTGCATTTGATTTTGGATAATGCTTCCATCAGCTGCCACAAGAGCTTCTCTTCACACAATGCATAGCAACCTGGAAAAGTTGTGAAGTTACAATTTATTGCTAAGTATTTGAGACCTTAGGTTTAATCTGAAGATGATGAGTCAAATGAACCTTGATGGGTTAGTCTTACCATTAGTAATTCCAGCCTATGACCAGTGGTATTCAGGTCTGTTACACATGCTTGGGATTCACCACACAAACCTCACCTGCTCAAGCTATACCTCATCTTGCAGCTTCCTGTGGTTAGAAACTGGGCAGGAAATAATTCAAACCTTGAGTCGAATTGTCTGAAGTGTAAAGTCAGCCAGGTCCACTTCCCTTTCACTTTAAAAGCAGGATGAAATATTTTCTAATTTGGATATACTATTGAGGGTTTCCATTCCTTAGTATAAACAATTCAGGTGGAGCACATAATTCTGTACTGAAGTGGTATTTTTAGTATGTCATGTCCACTTCTATTTATCCTTTTCTCATATGTACAGTTGGAAATATTTATATAATACAAAGACAATTTAAAAAAAATCCAAATGCATTCATTTCCAGTTTACCTCAGTATAAGGTAACTGTTAAGTAAGAATATATGCTTGTGTATATACAATTAAGCAAAGCTAAATCTGAAAAGCTTACTGGTTCAGGAAAAAAAAACCAGCATAATTCTTATAGCTTTTTCTTATTTTTTGAAATTATTTGAACAAAACAGTTCTCTTGTTTGTATTTATTTACCAACAATGCACAAAAGTATGCTTCAGTTGCTTTTCAATACTTTTATTTATTTAAGAATCAATCTTCTCACCATCACATCCAATATGGATGACAGATTCTGTACATGCAATAGTGGAGTTTTAGAGCAGCTTATACAATTTTCAGAAAAAACCCAGCCATGTTGTATTGTTGTAACCACTTTTGTGTTGTCTTACACATAAAGTATTTTTAAGGGTGATTTGAGTCACATAGGACCAGCAGGCAGTTCATTGAGATGCCTGTGAAAAGACAGCTAACACACATTGATTTTAACTTCTGCAGTAATAAACACAGTGAAAAACTGGCTTGTTAAAAGCCAGGATACTACAAAAAAATCTAAAAACTAGTTATAGATTTTTTTAGGCTAGAGTTCCTTGCTTCTGGCATCAACTGTATTTCACCATCCAAAGAAGTTTCAATCCTCCTTTACCTGTTAGCAAAAATCACATCTAATGGAGTCTACAGTGCTGGGTAACAAATGAAAGACTATGAATTCCTAAACAAGCACAGCATTTACAAGAAGGAGTAGAGAGTCTTGATCTAGCAGTGACTGAGGTAGATGTAGCTGCAGAGAAACAGAAAAGGGAAAAAAGCAGAATTTCAGGAAGAGGAGTGAAAATTCAAGGAAATAACAGGCTCATTCACCTGAGAGTGGAAGTTGATGTCAGATGGAAGGAAAACATCTTCAGAAATGCCCTTGACAGATGGATCCCCATGGTCTAAATAAAACCATAATACATATTATGCAGGGGAAAGTGTTGAGAGGGCAGCTGAAATAGCAATATATTCCCAGTGTTGCTCTTGAGTAATATATTTTCAGATTTGAACACAGAAGGCTTGAAATATTATACATACCTTTTTGTATTGGCAAGTGATATCCAGTATTAGATTTACCATTAAACCATATCAAATAATTTCACATGTTTTTGAAAGATTGCCTGATTGATAACAAATTTTGCAAGGAGCTAAAAGCACAACACTCAAAAACCAGATCTAATAGAATATATTTATCTCAGGAATAATATGAGATGTGGAAGCCAATAATCAGGCCACCAAATTAGATGCCAGGTTTAGAGCTGCCGATTCCTTACTGTCAAAGTCTGCAAATATTGGCCTTTGTCTGTAGTACCACCTAGTGTCAAAAACTCTTATCTCCAAGCTGAAAAGAACTGGATTGAACTCCACTTATGCTCCTTTATTTCCTCCATTCAAAACAACCAAATCATACAGGAAAGGTGCCCAGAAGGCATTTTTCATGATATTGAGCTGAAGGAAGAGTCTTTCATACTTTTGTTTGCTTTATGGAAACAGAATTTTGAGCCCAAAAGGAGCCTGGGTTGTTGTGACAGAAGACAAAATTCCCCCAATGTTATGCACAATTTAAGTATGGGTAAATTTTTCCACAGTGTGAAGTAGAAGAAATGCTTCAGGGCTTCTCTGCACTGGAAGTGAGTGAAAAGCTACGGTGAGCAAGGCTGTGATGGTGCACTATGCTTTGCTTTCGTGGGCAAGCCCCAGAGAGGAATCAGAACATGATGAGACACTGCCTGCACACCAGAGACACTGCCTGCACACCAGAGAGTGACACTGCCTGCACACCGGAGAACCAGCAGCTACAGCGACAACCTGAAAATTCATCTTCCCCCTCTCCACATGTTAATTTGCCCATGTACACCAAAATATTCTCCCCAAGATCCCTGGTTCCCAGATTGCCTAGGGAGGTGGCCACGCATGGAGCCTGCCTTCTGTCTGTCCATCTGGCAGGGAAGCCTGCAGGGCACAGGAGCAGGAGAGCTGGGTAGCCCGGAGCCAAGGCACCTGCCTGCCTGCCGAGGCAGGAGAGCTGCCCGACTGCCAAGGCTGGGCACCTGGCAGTTCCTCGGGAGCAGGGGGCTCCCAGGCAGCTGGTAGGCTGTGGGTGTAGGGCAGCCCTGTGTTCCTGGAGCCCTGGCCCTAAGGAGCAGGCAGCAGACAGAGACTTGGTGGCCACCCACTGACTCTGGGGGTTGCCATAGGGTTGGGCAGCTCTTGAGCCTGGCAGCTGGGAAACAGCCAGGCTGGCGTGGTCACAGGCTGCACCTCACTCAGCCTGTTGGGAGTGGCTGTTGGGATTGCTGCCCTCAAAACCTTTCTAGTGGAAAGTGGTTTTGGCCCAGAATTTCTTACCCATTCTGTTTGTGACTTTCCAAAAACAGTATCTAGAAGAAAAGTTCATGAAGCGACTGTAAACACAGAAAATTCACACACAACATGAATTCAAATTACCTTAAAGCAGATCCAGCAAATGTGAAAGGATACACAGCAGGTACATTTACTAAACCAGAATGGAGTGTGGTGACTGTGAATTCCCTGGAGACGCAGCCAGCCTTTGTACAAGGGCCTCATGTTACTAATGAATAGATGCCATGGCAGCTCAATGTATAGTTTGTAGGTTTAATGATAAATTTAATACAGGACCAGGCCAGAGAAACAACATAAAGATTAAATATATAACAAAAATTTCCAGCAACATCAGTTAATTGCAAAGCTGAGGCAGGAGGTGTTAATTACAATTATAGATGAGCCATTTAGTAATTCACATTAGTGAGCATAGAGCAATTATCAACCTGCTGGTTTTCTTGCTACTTATAATATCCATGTTTTCCTATTTTTTATGAAACATAATAGCTGTACTGAACAATGTAAAATAACAGTAATGGATATAATGCCTATTTAGGTAACCTACAGCTGTGATGTGCAATATTATCACAAAGACATTCCATTTGGAGTAAGACTGTATCCAGAAAGCTAAGTGTTTCTATTGCTAGAGTTAAGTAGAAAATACATAATGGGCATTTCACAGATGGACAAATATACTTTGTTTGTCACATTAAAATTTACAAATACAAATTAACCTTGATTGAACCTGAGGCAAAAGTACAGTTTAAATTATACACCAATAAGAAATTAAGTCTAAGAATACCAACACCAGTATATCTGTTTCTAAGTGTTGAATTGGGAAAAAAATCACCATCAATTGAGGAAATGTAGTCTCTAAGCCTGGCAGATATATTATTGCCATGAGATTCCAACTGACTTGGTTTAACATGGCTTACACAGGAGAGACCATGCTATCAGCATGTTAGCATCTTTATCATCTAACATATGATCATGTGAGGTACTAGAACAAAGGCGTTGAAAATACCTGACCTTCTCAGGAGGAGGTCACTCAGTCCCTACAAATCATACCTGTGTTCTTCAGGTTGGATTTATTTCAGCATCAAGGCTCTTGTCACACTGATAGTGCACAGGTTCCCAGGGGAAGATAGAATGCTGGTACAGCCCAAAGGTCCTGGAGGCAGAGGACTGCCAAAACTTACCTTTCTCTGTGTACTGAAATACAAAGCTCTGTTTTATTGCACTTTGTGCTTTGCCCCATGTACACACTACAATGAAAATCCTTTTCAGTCAAAGGGGAGCTGTGCATCTGTAACTGGGCTTCCTTGGGATGAACTCTGCACATTCATACTTACAAGGTGCTCCACTGATACATTCCTGACACTGCCTTACCCTTGATCAATCAAGCCTTAAGGAAATGTTACAAAACCACTATTGCTTCATATTGAAGCAGAACATGAGCCACATTTTGAAGATGTAACACTGTTGTTTCACATGCTTTCCAGATATTTATGCTATTAATTCAGTCACATTGGAATTTAATACAAGGGTATTAAGCAAATATGCAAAAATGGTGCCTTTCTTGGCAGATGTTTATCAATTAACAGTTATAACTGGGATATTATAACTAATCTACACATTTTCTGCTTGTTTAACAGTAACTGAAGCCGAATTCATTGAGCACAAATGACATTCCTCCTAGGTTAAAGTACAAAATAAAACTTCACCATTAGCAATATTATTATCTTCTTATTCATGTTTTGAAGTATTGTAAGCTTCAATGGAAGGAATAATGGTTAGAACTAACAAATATTTTGAACTAATTCCATGACTATTTACTCATATTTTAAAAGAAATTTGAGTTGCATCTGCACCGTTTACATGTTTCATTTCTGGATTATATTTAGCAAAACCACCTGTCCAGCAAAAGATTTGTGTATTATGTAAGTCAACATGGCTGCTATTTTGAGAGCTTAGCAGAAATAGAAAGGAGCATACCCTTCACACTTTCTATGCAGCACCATATATACCTAGAAATATATATCTATGTGTTTTTCCATAACCAAATAGTCTGTCACCCTGTCTTAATCTAGGGTTCTTTGATCAGCTTTTGATCAGATGACACATTACCATTTTCAACCCTTTGAGTCTAAATGTGTTTCAAAGCCTGTTTCCATCCTCCCCAGTCTGAAATTCCCAGTATTTCCATGATGGCACTGGGACTTGTGATAACAGAGCACAGAGCTACAAACAAATTATGATTTTGATCTCTATTTCTTCCTTCTCTAACACTCAGATTTAGAAATGTTTTTACTTTATTTGTTGTTGTTGAATGACAATTTTCCTGACAATAACTATGACTGCATACATCTCAAGCCTTACAGATATTGCACTCTTAATCCAAGAAGTATAATCTCTCTCTATCAACATGCATAAATCAAACCCTCTATGTTACATTTCACCTCACATAAATGAATTGTTAGACAATGTGAAATTGAAGTACCAATGCTGTGCATTGCCAAGTGTGACAACTCAGGATAACTAAACACATTTCAACACATTTAAACACTGAAGAGGATATTACAGACTTTAAATGTGAACTGGTCTCAGTTCTCTGAGTCACTGGAAAAGTCTTCATTGACTTTGTTAGAAGCCATATTTTATCATTTCTAATCATGGTTCATATGGATGTAACTCCATATTCATTAGAGACTCATGAACAAATAAAATATAAGGAAAGAGTTTCAAATTTTAAAGTGTTTCAAATGTTAAGAGCGAATAAACTTTAGAAGCAATACTTTGGGATTTGTTACCCAAAGTCAAGCATCAGAGATGATCAAATAAAAATAGAGCCTAAAGACTGGTATTGGCCATAGCTGAGATGTAAGTACCCTCCTCTGTATTTGAGCATCACCACTGCCAGACACTGGAAACCAAATTCCATACTGATACACGTAACAAAGGAATCTCATGTCACTTTTTACTTGGTACCTGAGAGAAGTTACAACTTTCAAGGTATTTTATAGTGAATGAGTTTAATGTCCTTGAACTACTCTGACCATTGAAGAAATTGTTATGCCTATAACTAGGCACAAAAATGTGGTGAGCACACTCCAGCCATGAGTTTGTTAATGACATTACCAACAGCTTCTCATTCCTCTGTTCTTCAGTCCCATGTTTTTCCCTCCTATTCCCCCAAGCTGTCGGGCATTTCATATTCCTGTGCTCTGTTCCCAGTTCTGCTTAGCATTGCAGACCACCAGATAGTCCTAATTCTGCCCAGATGAGGATATGATCCCAAACACAGGTTTTAAGATCACTCACATACTAGGAGGCACTTCTGGAGTAAAACAAACAGTAATTGAGCCACTGAAGAAAAGCTGGTTCTCCAGCAATACATAATAAATATATTCCTAAAAGCTTTCCATTCTGTGTGCTGCTGTGCTTCAGTTTCAGAAATTCTAGACATAAGTTCCAGAGCAAGTGTAGATGTCATCAGAGGGAGCCATGTAAAAGGCAAGAGAGCACAGAGTCACACATGACTTTTCAAAGAATTTCTGAATCATGGCACATGGTATCTTTCACTTGAGAACATCACACAAAAACTCAGAAAATTATTGCAGGATTTTTGAGAGTAAGTAGTTCCCATGGATAGGATCCACACAGTATGGTGTGCCCTGCTTGGAGACCTGTTTGATGCAGTGCATCCAGGGTTTCCCAGCATCTGAAGGTACATAAGATTATCTACACCATCCTCTTTTCCTTTATAATGTTAACACCAAAAAAAATGGGATTTTAAATAACAGTTGATGGACTCTGAGTGCCTTTCATTATGGGATCATAAGATATCAGCACCTTCTGCTGTAAAACAATAACATGTTTTCTTTCTAAAGCCTGCAGTAGGAAAGCAGAATTGTTTTTCATTTCTCCAAGTTTATGGGGCTTTATTTTGCTTCATTTTCAAATATCTTAAAAAGCATCAGAAGCTAGTTACTGAAATAAATCAAGCACTAAGGAAGACAATGATCATCCATGTTTTATGAGCATCCAAACTTCAGTTTTGGCAGCACTAGGAAATAGAAATGTCATTTTGTTTTAGCTCCTTGGCACTTATGATCACAGCATGTCCAATTGCTGGCAGAAAGACAGGCAACTGAGAAGCCCTGACACACCATAGTGCAGGCATCCATCATTATGTCACTTTTCGCTATCACCTTTTATTAAAAATTAAATTAGAAGACTGAATTAAATGTTATCAAACTTGGTCAAAAGCTAACCCCTGGCCACCAAACTTGCATGCAAATTTTGAAGCAGAAAGAGCAATTTTTAAGGGTTTCTTAGGATAAAACATGGAAGGTAGGCTTATAATGAAAAAGTACTACACCTTTTCAGTGACAGTGGTGTGAAGCATTATTAACAGCTCTATTTATACTATGGGGAAAAAATAGACCTGAAAAAAGAAGATGCAGGAAGTTCCAAATAGAAGCTAATATGAGTTTTGTACCTGGGATAACTCTCTATTTCACTCCAGAATTTTTAAAGCTTAAGTTAAAAGTGGCTGCTAAAATAGGCATTCTTTTGATATAAGACAGGGTGAGAGAAAAGATCTAAAGTACAAATTTTTTCAGATTTTCTGGAGCTTACCATGGTATCATTTTTGCTATTAATACCTATTCAAAGATGCACAGCTCAGACACTGAAACCCTAAGCACTTGACTGAATGTACAGAAGAACATAAACACTGTGTCTCCAGTTGTTCTCTTTCCTTCTCTCTCAGTTCATGGGGAAAAGAAAATTAAATCTGCTCTGGTAGCAGACTCTTAGCTCTTGATATACTTGTTCACCTGTTCCAGGTAGGACTCTGCAGGCAAAGATAACACTTTGATTTCTAAGACAGAGCCCCTGCTTCTACCACTGTGATTACAATAGTGACATAAAACTCCATAACCATTATTGTAAGTCAAATGGTTTTGCTTAGGTAGTTTTATAAAGCAGGTCTGAAAGAAATGCAGTTTCATTTGGTTTATTTATGCATTTCTTCATAGAAAATCTGATTGTGACATAAAATATTCCGATTCAAAAAGAATTTCAATCAATCACTGCTGTTTGATGGGGGTGGTTTTTATTGCTATTTTTAGAAATAGAAATTTTACTATTTAAAAACAACTAAGAACTTTGGAAACCAAAACACTTGTGCTCCTGAACATTTTCTGATGCTCTGTAAAAGCAGTGAGAGAGACAGTGACAGAATGAATGCCATCACATCTTCCTTGGCTCTTCAACACCTAACAAAGAACAAAAGTTCTGAAGACTGCTTATTTTCCTTGTTCAAGGTGTGTTCATATGGTTACATATGTGATTAGCTATTACATTTCACTAACACACTGGTTAGCTAACCACACTTTTACATGCAAAGTCACCTGTACCTTGAACTGGACAACTGGACCACAGCCTAAGGTTCTGTGCCTTTAAATTAAAGCAGAGTAGGGATCACATGTGTCCTGAAGATGACAGCCACTACCCAGTACCAAGAAATCACTGTAATATGCTAGCAATAAAAGTTAATAATAAAGAACAAAAAAATTGTCTTTTCAATTATCTTCTCCTTCAGATAATCAAATCCACTTTTTTTTTTCTTTTTTTTTTTGGGGGGGGGGTTAAGGGCATGGGGGGGGGGAAAATTTTTTTTACAAAAATTAA
>VZRX01020667.1:192284-234045 GCA_013398075.1 Notiomystis cincta
TTTTTTGGGGGGGGGGTAAGGGTATGGGGGAGTGGAAAATTTTATCTACAAAAATTAATCAGAATTTATAGGCATTTAATAGTTTTTCTCAGTCCCTGGAAGCACACAAAGTTTAATGATCAGTGAAACATTAGACAAGAGAAAAAGTTGAAAGACAAAACCCATACTGGACTTTGTTACTCCCATCTCCTCAAATGTAATGTGCACACTTTATGTAATGTAATTAAAAGTGATTTCTTCTTTCAAAAGTCCTAATGACAGCAAGAGAAAAGGCATGCTATTGTCAGATCTTATGTTGCTATAAGTAAATGTTTAATCTATAAGCAGCTCTAAAAATGGTCTGCTTAAAGAACTGATCCTAAAATACTATTTATTAGCATGTCCTGTGTGCAAGTCCTGCCCCCATGTGAAGAGCTACAAATCAGATATAAGGCTATAAAATGTAGTTTTTCCTTTCAAAATTGAGCACACAAAGCAACCAAAGTCACTGAAAGCGATCTATATTGTCCTAGTGCTATCACAAAGAGCACTTTCAAAATGACCCACTCAAAAAGCTAATGTTCTCTATGATACAGGGCAAATATAATTAACTGGAACCCTATAAAACATTCTGATAAATATCTTATTTTTTAGACTACTTCAGCAGGATTGATCTAATCAGAGATCAGGTTATTTTCAGAATTGGCTAAAACTGCCACTACCTGGCCACAAAGCAGTGAGAAACAGACTGTCATGAATTGTCCACTGGCTTCCCTGCATTTACTACAGATATGACCCCAGCTAACAAAAAGGTCTCCAGCCATTGTTTCCCTAAGACAAGACAAACAGAAGAGCAGATCTCATATGGCTGCTGGTACTACTGAGGGGCCCGTTATGTGGCTCGCTTCTTGACCTCTAATGGGTGATAAGAAGTTTCTTTTTACAGCAGCAGTGCCTCCAGATCACATTTAAGGATGATGTTGTTTCCTTTTTCTTAGTGAAAGCTGCTCCATTTCACAGATTCTGTACCATCACCATTATTCTGGCACAATGGCATTGGAAACTAATCCCCTTCCAAAGGAGATACAAAAATTCTGTCCAAATTAGCAAGTCTTTAAGGGTCAGTAGAGTAATAGAGGGTCAGTAGAGTGAAACAGTCAGTGTTAGAGAGTGGATATTCGTGGCTTTTTTATATATTTCACTTGCTTTAATCTAGTCTCATTGCCCAAATGTTCATTTGCAGGTGGACTTCAGCTTCCAGATTTTATTTAATTTAAAATCCAATTTATGTTTACTAAGGCCACTCTACAGTGTGAACAGAAGGAAGCAAGTGTGGGACGTCAGGAAACTCATTTCAAACATTCACTCCTGAACTAAAACACTATGTCCATATTGCCCATAAATAAAGCAGCACTTTTCCTGCTGGTGTAAATTTACTTCCTCTTTAAATAACATAAAGTCCACTGCATTATTTTCTGCTCATACAGGAGCTGACATTTTCTATGCCCATATTCTAAGCCAACTTGCTTGTACTGGCAAAAGTCTATTTCATAAACCTGGTATACAAGTAATATCAAAGGCAAATCAGAACAAAGTATTTCTTCTAAACATGAGACTGCATGTCCCAGACAAGATTCCTGCATTTGCATCACTCTTGTAAAGTGATAGATACATTCATCATGCCACAGACAAGAAGAGCTGCTGACACCTAATGCTACTTCTTCATGCTCTGAATTTATTAACATTATGCAAAATGCAGCATCAACCACTCTATGCATAAAATTTGTATTTGTTGGACATTATTAACAGAGAACACAAAGCCTCCATAGGTGTATATATGTACATGACCCTTTAAACTACGGTTCACACAACAATTGTCATTAATTTTAGAAGTCATCCAGTCATTTTCTTGGGCAAAGCTTTGAGAGTGCAAGAGTAAGCTCACATGTTCACAAGAATGATAAATTTATTCCTCACAGTTTATATTCACCAGCACAGTGCCCATCATTTTTATGTAACATAATTCATTGTAATGACTTCTAAGTAAATAAATATTTTTAAATAAAGTAAGGCAGAGAACTTCAGGCAAGAGCTTGTTAGTATTTTTCCATGAAACTTCTGTTTGGGAGAGACTGTTTATGAAAGGTTTTTGTGGGATTAGCATGAATGACACTTGCTGGGAAATGTTTCTGATCTCCAATATGGGCATGCTAGAAATACAGAAAGCAATGCAGACAACAGAAGCACTCACAAGTGCAGGAGGTCTTTCGATGTATCAGACTTTTAGGAATGCTTCCTTCTCATGATACTTTTCTTATAACTCCAACCATTTATTAATCCAGATAGAAAGAAAAACTGTCACATACACTAGAGGGGTGGTCTCCAGACTGGTTTGATTGTTCACTCCATCAACTAAAAATTTCTGAACACATAACCAGTATTTTTTATTTATTTATAAAATGTATACATTTACTCCTGTACTAGTATATTATATATATTATAAAACATATATGAAAATAGAAAATAAAAAGTATGAGATAGCTATTTTAAAATTTATTTTATTTATTAATGTTACAAAAATCATAGAATCATACGATGATTTGGGTTGGAAGGGACATTAAAAAACATCTAGCCCCAACCCTTCTGCCATGGGCAGGGATGCCACCCACTAGATCAGATTGCTCAGGGCCCCATCCAAATTGGTCCTGAACACTTTCAGGGATAGGGCACGCACAAAATCTCTGGGCAATATCAGAAGTGCTTCACCAGCCTTTGAATAAAGAACTTCTTCCTCAAATCTAACTTAGACCTGCCCTTTTTCAGTTTAAAATCATTGCCTTTTGTTCCGTCACCATCTGCCCATTATAACAACTCCTCTTCTTCTTTTTAATGAGTCCTCTTAAGGTCCTGGAAGGCCACAATGAGGTGTCCCTGACATCTTCTCTTCTGCAGCCTGAACAAGCCCAGCTCTCTCAACCTGTCTTGTAAATGAGATTCTCCAGCCCTGTGATCATCTTTGTGGCCTCCTATCTACCTGCTCTAACAGGTCCATGACTTTCCTGCACTGGGACCCCAGAGCTGGGTGCAGCACTGCAGATGGGGTCTCATCTGAGCAGGGCAAAGGGGCAGAAACCCCTCTCTCACCCTGCTGGCCACACTGCTTTGGATGCAGCCCAGAATGCAGTTGGATTTCTGGACTACAAGCACACATTGTTGGTTCATGTCCAGGTTTTCATCCATGAGAGTCCCAAAGCCTTTTCAGCAGAGCTGCTCTCAATGAATTCATCTCCCTGTCTGCAATCATGTCTGGGGCTGCCCCAACCCAGGTGCAGCACCATGCACTTGAATTTGTTGGACTTGTTGGACTCTGAGGTTCTCATGGGCCCACTTCCCAAGTTGGTTTTTTTTTTTTCATACACTCCAATGGCTTGCTTTGAGCATCCTGACACATGGGCACACCCTACTTTGGAGGCCACTCAACAAGAGTACTCACCTCAAAGATATGAGTCTGAATCCTTTATCTGAATCTAAAAGTGCAAGGACTTGGTTTCTCACAAAAACTTCTTCCAAGTATTCTTGACATTACTCTGATAGTTAGGATGATATATTCCTTTTGTATTCCTCTCTCACCACTAGCAGGAACATGCCATGCATTGTCATTTCAGCCGTCATGAGTCTGGATCATGTGAAAAACCACTCAATAGAATTTCAGTATGTACTGATGGCATCTATAGTCAGCAAAACTGCTGTTATCCAACAGAATGCTCAAAAAGTTGTCTGTTTGTACTTCTATAAGAGAGTCTAAGTTACTCTCAAATATTTTTGTTACCCAGTCACCTTTCATACATACTCAAATAACTCTCAGACATAGATAAACAGTCTTAAAGTTGCACACAAGAATGCTTATTTCTTAAGTCTTGTTTAAGTTCTGACATAATTGCTTAATACCCATTTCTAAGACCCAAATACAAGGTCCCCAAAAGCATACTAGTCTTTCTTTACTGAATACCTGTCTCTGCTTCCCTGATTTCCCAAATGCTCCATTCAAGTCACTAATACATGTGCAGAGTGCCTTTTCCAGAAATTTATGAACCTCTCCCTCCCCTAATGGACCACTGCTAACCAGGTTTAGCACGTGGCAACCAAATCTCTGCCCATGCTGTGGTAAGCCTGAAAAATCTGTTGCAGTCAACAACACAACTAATTTAGTCTGCTGTGATGGTAGCTTGTACACCATTTGTATAATGGCTAGCTCTTAGAGAACTCACATAATGGCTGGAAAATAGAGCTCATCCCAGGAGATGTGGGATTAACCATATGGCTTTCAGTGTTTGTGAGGGGCAAGGTATGCCACCTGCCTTCAAACTGATCTGCCGGAAGCAGCAAACAGTCAGAAGGTGGGCCAGGCTAGGTCTGGACCCCTAATGACTAGACAAATCAGGGAACAGAGACATTTAAAGCTCTGCTTATGGTCTTGAGCCATAACTAAGAAGTTTCTTTTTTAATAAAAAGCATTCTCACTGACACAACCAGACTTATCCCTGCTGGGTCTTCATCTGCTCCTATGATACTTTTCACTATGTAAGACTTCAAGATGCAAGAGAAGGCACAGAAAGTTCATTTATTCACATGGGAAAAGAAAATAATGTTCTTTTTAGTCAGTAAATTTTAAGTCACCTAATACATGGATATGAAAACCTACTGGTAAGACCATGACTACAGCTACCTTTTTAATACATTGCTGTGAAATCCCAGACATGATGCACAGTCATAATTTAATCATGGCAATAATAACATTAGCTTTAGTAATCAATTAACACGATGAATTTTACATTGCTGATATAAAATCATTAATTTGTCTTGTCATTCCAGTGTATCAGCAAATAGTTCATTTTGCAGCAGAGTCATCCTACTATACCTGTTAAAAGGAAGATCACTCTAGAGCTGTATTATTCATACATCGTTCCAAGCAGATCCTGGGTGTTCTGCTTCCTGCTTACATACGCAAAATTGTAGAATTTTAATTCAAAATGCAAAAAAATGATACTATTTAAAAATTAAATTCTGCTTCACAAGGTTCACATTGTGTTTACAACTCCTTTTTCTGGACACTTGAGTAAGAAAAGCTTCAGCCATACAAATGCCCATAAAGTCATTTCTGAATACATAAAATTCATGTGTTTTAGTTTGATTCCAAAACAATAATTGTCTTAAGTGGAAGTGGAGACTGCTTATATGCTTCAGAGTGAATTGGAAACAGTATGATAGGTTTTGCCTGACCAGTCATAGCCTGCATATGAGATTGTGTTTATGAATTCCTGAAGGAAGAAGACACTATTCTAGATCTACATGAACTGATCATAATGCTCTCTGACCATAGTGGAATATTAAGAATTATGTTTCAAACCATTGGCATGTACAATGGATAACTCATGATTAGGCAAACTGTGCCCTTCCAATAATAAATAATCCAGAGTTCATTCTCTACCAGAGAATCTTGTTTAAAATATTATCATGCAGAAAAAACTTGTTCAAAATACATATACCTATGTTCCTTCCTCAGGGCAGGAGCCACATTTGCTTCACAGTCTGTGAGGCTCAAAGAAATCCTTATTGCTGAGGAAAAAAAAGTACCTATTGATACAATCATGTCTAGTTGATCTCTTGGAATTATGATGATGCTTGGTCTCACTGACTGCAGTAGCAGCCTTTATTGAAGACTGTTAAGAAATCTAAATGTGACACAAAAGCCTTGTTTGTCAAAAAATGAGCAGGGAGGGAACAGAGAAAAACAAAGAGAGCAGGGCAGAAGAGTGAGATCACTGCTTTAGCATTCTCCTGAGCACTCAGAGAGACTGGCTTTGCCAGTACACCTGAAATCTAGACTTGAAACCATTTATGGCCCCTGCATAGTGTCAGTGCAGATACTGCTGACTTTTTTTGGGCCTGGTCAGGGATATGTGTCCTAATAGAGATATCCTCCTCAAATTTCTGTTATTAAAAGTCAGAATTTGTTACACATTCTTTCCATTTGCAATGTCACAATCACGCAGTAAACTAAAATGGCATTTTTCTGATTAAAATATTTTTCCATCTGTAAGCTGCAGATCTGTAACAGTACCTAGCACTGGGCTTTTTTTCTTTTATATCCATTTGCAGAAAATTAAATATGTGGTTTATGTCCACTTTTATGCTTAACATAACAGCAGCTATATCAAGAAGTTGGCATAGATCTGGTCCAAGCTTTCATATATTATTCTGCAGATGACAGAATGAAGTCTCAGAGAAATGTTTTCAAATAAACATAAACACTTATTTAAAGTAGTTACTCACTGGACAGGTACTTTATCCCAAAAATATTACCTGCCGTCTGTTTCTGGAAACTTCTTTGCTTTAAGTGGTTTCTGTAGTGTTTGCAAAGCCTCCAGACATACAAGCCATTGAGAACAGAACTGAAACTGCACGTTGTCTCACCCTACAGCAGTTTGTAGTGTTGCCTGCAAACAAAAGTAAAAGTCAGACCAATTATGGCTTGAACACTACCTGTGTGACACTGATAACTGACTAACCTTTTAAACTTTTTCATGCCTGTATTTTTGTAATATCTCAAGCTTAGGAAGTGCTTCTCTTTCAAGCTCCACCTCACTGCTGGCCTAACAGCTCTCATTCAGGCTGGGGTAACTTTCACCTCCATTTGTTCCATGAGGTCAGACTCACTGTCTGTTTACTTCATTCTCTAACATCATTTTCACCTTGTCCAATGCAAACTCATAGAATACTTACTAAGCATTGCAGATTTTCTTTCCCTGCCTTCAAGTCACTCACTGAAACTTTGATTTACAGCTCAGATCACTGGCAGCCATGCTAACCATTATCTCAGGGTGTCTTCATGCTCACTCATTTTAAGAAACAGTTCTCTTGTCCTGTAAACTGCTTAGGAAATATATTCTACCTGAGACACAGGCTATGAGTAACACTCTTACATGCAGATAGAAAGATAATATAGGATAAAAAATAGTAATTTTTGTGAGGAATAGCAAGATGAGAAGCATTGGTAAAAGAAGAGCAGTACTTCACAGTGCACCACTCAGGCTTTTGATCAGTATCTACCCAAAAAGGAGAATGCTATCCACTAAGCTGGTAATACAGAGTAATCACTAGAAGCATCCTAGAGTCCTATTATAGTAATTATTCAACTGAAATCAGATAAACCTACAAAATATAAGGAGGAGGAAAGTTCAAGACAACAGGGCAGAAGAAACAGAGGGGTGAAGGGATTTTTAAAAAATAGTTCTTTTTTTTATCTAACAGACATTTTCCCCATAAGAAGTTCAATTTTTCCACAATGGTTATTCCAACTTTATACCAAATGACTTGGAACATAAAGAGCTCATTTAATATAGGTATTTTTGTTTACAATGTTTAAAAATTCATGAACTCACTGTATAAGCTCACTTGCTGAGATTCATGCTAAATATTCTTCCCTGAAAACAGTGTCATACCTGCATAAAAGAAAATTGGTCATAAAATGAGGGAAAAAAAGGTGAAAAAAATTATGTGCGGAACTACTTAGAATATTTAACTGCCTCAACTTACACTGACGAAAATACTATAATTAAATAATTATAGAGCTTATCAGAGAAATATATTTTTTAACATTAATGTCCATTAGACATACAGTGGTCCCTAAGAAGAAGAAGGATGTGCCACAATGCCTACTTCCCATGAAACCTAGTTTGCATATATGTTATATAGATTGTTGTACAGAAATAATAGAATAGATTCCTTGTTTGGTTGGGGTTTTTTTTCCTAAATGGAACATTCTAAATATCAAGCAGTCTTTACAGAAAACAAAAAGAAAATAATACTTGAGGGCAGCATAAGAGAAGAATAATCAATAGAAAAATAACAGTTGTTTTTTTCTTTTATTTATTATGGTAGCATTTGAGGACCTTACACTTGGATCAGAAAACCAGTGTGTTTGGAACTGTGCAAGAGTATAAAAAAACAGAGAAGAAAACACTGCTGTTCCTATAACCTGAACTTCATCATAACTTGATTCTGATTTTATAACACTTAGGTACACTGAGCTTTGTACTCCACTCAGAATGCAAAGCACACATGCACTTTGCAGTCAAGTGCAATTCTTTTGCTTTATTCAAGTTATAATAGGAAAGGTCTGTTTAGGTGTGCTTTAGATAAAAGCATCTCTGTTAGGTACTTCGTAATACTTTTTACATAACAAGATCAAGATGAAAGAAATTTGCTTCCTATAATTGGGACAGAACATCAAGAAAGAACATAGATTTGGTTCTATAAGCAATCTGAACAATTTTTCATCATTAAAAGTAATAAAAATCTTGATAGGCTCTGATATGTTCAAAATATCAGGGTACATCATCATGTTTTTTGGAACATGAAAATAGAATAAATCCAGCTGTGGTAGACCTTTGATTTTGTGATGATCTAGCAAAAATATTGAAAAAATAGTGTTGTGGCACCAGCCTCAATGTATTATTGTCTATGAACATCAAACTTGGTAAGTACTACTAAGCCTGGGGTGTGAGCAATGGCAGAAATTTTGAAGAAAAGAAGAATGTAAACACAAGAAGTTAGTCATTGTGTTAGACTGGAAACACCCTCCAAAAGTGTCATCAGGAATGCTGTTTGCTAAGACACCTGCTAAACAGAGATCTTGGAGCTTGGAGCTTTGCCTGTTCTATGCCTGAGTGATTCCAGGAAAACAAGATTCTCTGTTTAACTGTCTCGAAAAGCATGCACAAAAGTTATTTTAATTACTGCTCAATAAATAAATATTCCATTTCTTGAGCATTCATTCATGCTCACAATATTCTGATGGCAAATACTGCTCTGTCTTAAGTACCAAGTGTCTTCTTTTCCTTGTCCATATAAGTATTATTTTCAGTCTGGTCACAAGGAGGAACTGACATCAACTTCAGTAAATAACTTAGCATCAATAAAATAGTTGCTTTCTAGAATTTGGCAGAGCAAAACTTTGAAACCATAATTCTCTGCAGTGGCCATAACCTGAATCAGAAAATCAAGACATACATACAAACATCCACCAAAAATTTATGTATGGCATTTTATTCCCACACTCAGCATACTAACCCATGCACAGTTATTAAATTTGTCTCTTGTTGGTGAGTAGGCAAAATGAAAAACCTGGACTTGTGATATTACACATTATTTTAATGATGATGTTAAAAATGTTATGAGTAGGACAATAATTTAATTCAACACAATCTGTCCACTTGCCTACTCACTAATTAAGGGAAGACACATAAATAATTGCAGTGAAGAGTATTTACAATGAAAGGAGAATGCAAGGCTGCTTAAATATCATGGGAATTGCAACAGTCAGGTGTTGTTTCTTCTCAGATATTGCTTTTCAAAAGCAGATTTTGCAAAGCATGATGCTGCAATACTTTCTTCTTATGAGTTAGGAGACTGTTAATTATTTTTCTGGTCAATTCAACCAGTCAGGTAGCCAAGTCTGAAAAAGGTAAATCTTTCTTGCTGCTTGTCTCCCTTGTCACCTTGTCTTGGCTCATTTCCCTCTCCCTTCCCAGCCAGCAAATATTTGCATAACATTCTATTGCAAATGCCAACAAGGGTAGTTTTAAACTTTTTCAGAGGTGTTTGTTATTTTTCTTTTGCTGGTAAGACAAATTAATTTGCATTTTAAGCAAAATGAGAGAATAAGTGAAAAAGAAATCCAGTGTTAAAAGTGTAACTAGCTCTGATATACAGCATTCAAGATAAGCCAACTTCTTGCTTCCCACTCTGTGGGCCTGATTTGCTGTACAAAAGATTAAAAAACTAATATAGTTGTTTTGATCAAGACTCTTCCTTTGGAGCTGGTAATGACACTCACTGATATATTCCCAACACCTGGGATGGCTCCAAAGGAATCAGCAAACAAGTTGTGGCACAGTCTCTACTGGCTTCATTACACTAAAAAAAATGGGAATTTCTGTCACACACCTTTCTCTCTAGTGTGAAAAGCAGGTGAAGCTGGGGTAGCAGTGCCTTATAGCAGGGTACTTCTCTGGGTTCCAAGAAACAGCAATGTTTGCCTTACGAATCTGCTATGGCACATCCTCAGTTTCATGCTGAGTTCTTCAGGTTTAGTTGGGAATGTCCCCACTATGTAGGTGGAGTGCCATAGTTCAAGACAGGAAGAGGGAGAAGATGCCAGCACAGGAGAAGCCTCTTCTCACCCAGAAAGCCCTCTCCAATGGCTCCCTGCTTTGCACATGCATAAAGAGAGGCAGAATGGCTGGATCACTTACAGCTGCACACTTTGACAAAATTATTGAGTCAGTGAAGTTGAAAGAAAGTCTCTAAGAACCATGTAGACAGCAGTGGATTAGTTAACCTTTTGGATGAATCAAAGCTGTCCTTTCTTCATATGTTTCTTAGTGAATTCAAGCTGAATACAACCTGAATACTCTGTGAATACATCAGTTAGTAAACTGATGTTTCACTTCAAAGGTGTATTCCTCAACAAATCAATATCAATCTATCTATGTCAAATAATTTTGTGAATAGATTCTTAGACCACTTGTAAAACTACTGCTTCCTCTTTTGGATTACTTCTCATCCCTGATTTATGTCTTTTGTAGCTACTAACAAAAATAACTATGGAGCTTTAAATATTGCAAAGATATGTAATTCAGAATTACCATTGTCTCTCTTGCCTTGCCCCTTTTCCTGTAAGACCTTTTCACTATCATGTTTCAAATATCTATTGTGACCATTTACACAAAAACTGCATTAGCTATTGCTTTCATTTGCCCTTAATTTCCCCATGCTTCATGAATTTACAAGGAAAAGCATTGGGGATCAGACAAAGGCATATATCTGGCATATCTATTTCTCTTTGGCTCATATTAGGAGTGGAGTGCCAGAAGGTCAGTGATAAGCATTAGACATACTGCATATGAACCATTGTTTTTGAAAGCAGAAAATTAAAATCTTCCTCTGGAGTTGTGAAGCCTTTGAATGGATGTCAGAAATCAGGAAAAACTACACACCTCTCATTAGTATTTTATTTGATTTTTCTAAAGATATGCTGTTTGATTCATCCTTCCATGCTCAGTCACACACACACACACACACACACACACACACAAACCCATATTCTAGTCCAATAATGGAGTAAATCCTGTGGCTTAAAAACCCAATATACAGCTGTGAGCAAGTGATAAAGCTACCTGCCAGCTCAGCTGTAAAGGCATGTAGGAGGCTTTTTTTCCTCCCTTAGGAACAACGTGAATAGGATTGTGATTGCTACCTGTGGCATTTTATGATATAAAGCAAAATGTCCATGTTGTGTTGCAACATTTCATCAGCTTCTCATCACTCTTTATTGGATATGTATTGGCAGTTCAAAACTGCATGCCAACCTTCCTTTGAAACATGATGATATCAGGAACCCTGATGCCATGTTAGTTCCCTCCATCTTTATAAACCTAAAGCCTGATCCTGCAGAAGTTTCAATATATAAAAAATTCCAAACACAATGCAAAGATTTTGTCAAAAATGCCAATTCACTGAAATAAAAATAGTTTTATCAGCATTTTGGTTTCATAAATGCATGGCACAAACATAGGCAGGCTTTGGAGCTACCTGTCTCTGATATCTATTCTTTTCCTTGCTAATCCAGAAGGCAACTTTGAGTCACAAATTTAATGATTTTAAGAGTCTAGCAATATGCTTATGAAAACTGGAGATTCTACTGTTTCCAGGCCTGGGACTGCAGAAGACCTCATTATGTGTACAGGACTGGGGTCAGAGGTCATGACAGTGTGTTTGTATCACAACCAGACTTCTGAAGTTGATGAGTGCAGTTCACAGCACAGAGCTCATGAGTAGAGTCTCAGGGCTACCACACCTCCTGGAGGGAATTTGTGAACCTAGAGAAACTCAAAGGAACAGCCTGAGCCAAACTTTTCAATGTCTACAGAGTCCAAACAATTAGAACAGGATTTCTTAGTTTGAGAAGGACTTCCCAAGCTGTTCTCTCTGAAAACAACTGTAGAAATAATGGTTCACCCTGCCAGAATGTCTAACACATCATTTTGTTGGGCTGAAACTAAGGTGACAGTATGCTTCCTCAAGCTGGGAACAAGGTTTACAGAGCCTACACACCATATGCCTGACCATTACTCTTCTGAGACTCTTGCAACCTGTTATTATCTTCTGTGCTTTGATCAGTTTCTGATCATCAGTAAAGATATTAAACAGGATTGTCCCTAATGCTGAGCCTTGAGGAACCCTGCTAGTGACCAGCCACCAGCAGCATATAACTCCATTCACCACCACTCTCTGGGCCTGGCCATACAGACAGATTTTACCCAGCAAACAATGTGCACCCTCTAAGCCATAAGCAGCCAGTTTCTCTAGGGGAATGCTCTTGGAAATGGTGTCAAAGTCCAGGTAGAAAACAATCCACAGCCTTTTCCTCATCCACTAAAAGGGCCACCTTGTTATAGAAGGAGATCAGGTTGGGCAGGCAGCACGTGCTTTCCCTAAACCCATGCTGGCTGGCCTCATCCCCTGGTTGTCGTGCAAGTGCTGCCTGATAGCATTCAAGATGATCTGCTCCATGGCCTTCCCTGGCACTGAGGTCAGGCTCACAGCTCTGCAGTTCCATGGAATTTTCATCCAGCCCTTCCTGCAAATGGGCATCACTTTGCTAGCCTCTAGTCACCTGGGACCAGTTAGCAAGGACTGATAGAAAAGGGCTTGGTGAGCACTTCTGCTGCTTCCCTCAGTACCCTGGTGTGGATCCATCCATCCTCACAGACCTGTGTGTGTCTAAGGGATGTAGAAGATAGAAGATATAGTAGGTAGCTGACCATTTTCACTTGGAATATGGGGTGTTACGAATGGATGTGAGGGTTTAAATAAGTCCCTGCCTTTGCCCAGGCCTCAGGCAGCAGGCAGCAGCTTTATTGAGGCGGCCAGCACCCCAAAACCCACTTTCCTTCCTAAGTTCTTTAATAATGGCTGATTCGGTCTATTATAGAATGAATTATTTATTCAATAGACAGGAAACAAACAGACATAAGACTTAAAACAAACTGTACACTACACAGGAATAAAGACACTACTAGTAGGAATATACAGCGTGAAATTAAAGATACAGCGCCACCTTAAAGATACAGCGTGAGGTAAAGGTACCATTAATGTTACAGCTAGCGAAAAAATAATATAACTTAGGATTCAGTGTATCTTACCATCCAATTGCTGATGGGGCACACATCGAGATCCTTTCCCTCAATTCCCAGAAAAGTAACCACGGGATCTGCGTCCAGACTCCGGGGAGAAGTCCCCCACGCACATTCAGGATGTGAGTGTAGAAGGCTTCTGCCTCTGTGATAACTCGTGCATCTTTTATAGTTTGTAAAACAGTGTCTCTCAGTCAAAAGGTATTTCTTTCATCTCTCTCCACCTTCCTCTCCAGGCCAGGATGTTTATTCTTATCTGGGGCTTGAGCTCCCTGGGTGCCAGAGATAACCCTCTGCTGGGCCCGTTGGCCCCTGGGTTATCTCTGCACATCCACACCAACGGCCGGTGGCAGAGAGGGGGAGGATAGTCCTGCCACACGGGGACTTCATTCTGCTCCCCATCCCTGTCTTCTGGCCCAGGGGGCTGGCACCCAGAGAAGAACTGGTCTTACTGCTGAAGACTGGGAGAAAAAAGACATGAAATACCTCATCCTTTTCTTCATAATTGCCACAATATTTCACTTCAAATCCAATAAAGGATTAAGATTCTCTTTAATCATCCTCTTGTTGCCCTCAATAGCCCTCTATACTCTTCTAGGGATATGGTTATCAGTCATGATTATGCAAGAATAAAGATTTTGCAGGCTAGAACCTATCTATATATAAATAATATACTGAATTCCATGCAGCAAAATTGCATATAAAAGTGTATATAGGCCCCAAAGAGAGGAAAAACTCATCATTCAACAAGGTATCATCTCATGATGGTTCCAGGCAAGTTAATTCTGACACTGGGAACAACAGGTTGCTTAGCAACAGGAAAACACAAGATAGACAAAATTATACATTATATCCAGTGCTTCAGAAAGGCTAACTTTACAAAGCTTGGGAAAATTTGAACACAGATAGAGCTGTTTAAGAGGATTCCAAAAGAAGGTCTCAGCAGTGTAGTGCACAGAGGCACTAATACTTCACTTTCTCCACTGAAAATAGTTACCAGATATATCCTTATGCTCCTTATGCTCCTTTCCACAGACCTGTCCTATTGCCATACCCTGGCTGACCCAGATCACTGTCCTTTGCTGTCATTTCCAACTGATCAGTCCCTAGTTTCTGGAAGAAATTCTTATTATTAGTCCCTAAATGCATTATCTGGCACTTTTTATTATTAAATGCAATGCTATTCTATTACTGCAGTCTTTTAGGTCATCCAATTTCTTCTTTGTATTGATAATACTTCCAAATTTTGTCATAAGCAGATTTCATTACCACCTTCCTACTATTTCTGCCAAGATCCTTAATTAAACTATTATATGAGATCAACCTCCAAAACCAATCCTTGAGGAAATCTACAGACAACCTTTTATCATCACCACAATTATTCTTTCAACCAATGTGTTGTCATATTGCCTTTAGCCAGTTCTTCTGTGGTTTTTATCTATTTCGCTGTTCTTCATTTTAACTAGCATCTTCCCAAATGGTGATGTACTGAATGCTCAGATGAAGATTAGATAGAATGAATGAATTTCCATTACTTTTCATATCATCTGAGACTGATAAAGAGGCTTACATTGTCATGTCTTATAGTTAGGAGTCTTAAAATGGTTAGTTGACAAAGCTGGTATGATTTACATTCATATTAAAAACACTAGGAAGTAGGGAAATTTCAGAATAGGTATGTGATCAGCTAAGGAAACATCTTTAAAGTAATTAAAGTTTTCAGCACAAAAATAACTAGGTTGTCATCATAATTAAGAAAAATTGTGGACAACACAAAAACTTAAGACAGGAATACAATTAATATCAATTTTATAGGAAACAGGCCTTTTCAAACAAAAGTGATTTCATTCTTTCATAAGACTGACGAATGGAATTATATATTCTTAATTTATAGACTTGAAAATTATTTGACATGCACCACATTACACTGTGATTAATAAATGAGCATCTTATGCTATCAATGAAGCATGTGATAAATAGTTTAAAAGTTACCCAGGACAGGATATACTTTGAATCCTAGACTGACTCCTGGAGTCATCTGAGGATGTGCACTATTCTCTCTGTATTATATATTGTGCCACCCCCGTTATGAGACAGCCCTTATTTTTTTTGGTTTTGTTCTTATATTTCATGCAGTGGAATCAGAGAGATGAGGAGAGATGATGTAGTGTGCGAAAATTCCAGGAATCATTCTTATTTGGAAATTTTTAATATGCAAAGTTTGCCTATACAAGAGAGCTTGAAATACCTTTTGAAAATGTATTAACTTATTGAGCAAGCAAAGTCAGATTCATCCTGGAAATTCAAGAGAGTCTCTGAAAAGGGGATAGACCATTCCTGTGATCATGCTAAAAGACTGACAGACAAGGAAGGCTAAGAACTTGGATGCAATGGCAATGGGATTAAGACTCAATATTGGATTCTACCTCACTGAAACACCTTCAAGAACTCTTCTCACTGACAAGCTTTCCATTAACTGGGAGTCTTTTTCAGGCTGCCGGTTTGAGGCTTGGTTCCATTCAAAATTTTCATTAGTGAGCTATTTAAAAATTACTACACAAGCATACAGTAAGCAGAGCAATAAATAATGATGAGGAAAAGGAATCATGCAGAATGGTCTCTCTCACTTGCTAAGTTTTTCTTTTATTTAAACAGCATAGAATTTACTAATTCAAAATGCAAAGTTCTATTTGTAGAAACCAAGAGTAGAGGTAAAATCCACAAGTATGACAGATTGTATGCTGAAAATTAGTGACTAAAAAGCATGTAAGAATCATAGTAGACTACCAAATAAGCATAAACAGCTGGTGCATGCTACCAGTATGCAAGGAGATTGCACCTAGGTCTAATCTATTCAACAATTTCAGTCATTGGGGAAAATGTGTCTCTTCATTTGGTTTCTCATGTGCTAATCAATGCCTAATTATCTTCAAACATATTGACCTGCTCTCACTGTTTGTGCCATATAGATTAATGAATGACATTCTAAAGAACACAATATTACACTTGGAGAGCAAGGGATTCATGTATTATTCACTCTGCATAAATATATACTGTTACCTCTTTTTTGATCTAAACCAGACTTTGGAACTTGCAGATTGTTTGTCTGAGGAGATGCTGATAATGCAATCTTGTTTATTTACACCAACATTTTTAAAAATAGAAAACAGAGAACTAAATAAGTCTCTTGGTTTACAACTCTGTCCTGGAATTCTCAGTCCCAAAAGCTTCCTTTCACAGGACCACATTGCCAAGACTGGTCCAGGCTATGCCTGGTCCTTCCTTGGTAGGTCCTCTCTTTTCTCCTATGAGTTTTCTGCCTTAACAATGCAATAGCCTAAAAATCTCACCAGCCTTTCATATGCTTTTCTTTCACACCCAGAAATATGTACCCAGGTTTGGGAGTGAGGCTGCAGTCTAATTCTTTAAAAAACAAACTGCTTTCTTTTTTCCCCTGTGGTTGTGCTCCTCCGTCTTGATGCAGAAGCAACACATTTGGAGGAGGTGAAGGGCTTGAGAGGTGAAAGAATAAAACATAAAAAGGAAAATACCACACAGGTAGAGTAGGGAAGAGGACAGAAGAAGTCATCATACATAAACAAAGAAAAAACACATACCTTGGGAAAACACAGAAGAGAAAGAAAATAGACTTGAAGAGAGGAAATTGAAACTGAAGATTTCTTTGAGTAGTTACCCATGTTCACAAGACTTTTTCTCCCATGGTACCCCCGACCAAGTGCAGTACCCTTGTGGAAAACAATGTGTTCCAATATGCTACACTGGAAAAAGTATTCCTAGTTTTGTTTGTAAAGCTGAGAAAAAGGTGAAGAATATTCTGAATTTCTGCTTTGTTCAGTTGAAGATAAAACTGCCTTTCTACCCTCTGCTGGTCTTTTCCTAGGTAACCTAATTTCTCTTGATCAGAGATTGAGTGATTTATTCTGGCTTCTGCCAAATGTCATGGCAGCCAACAATCTGTCAGAGCCTACCTTCACATCTTCCATGCTCTGCTATTCCTATGAGGACAGCTTGGACAGGTGCTTGAAGAAGGGTATTCTGACTTTGTAGAAGGGAAAGGTTGAGGTCCTTAGGTCACTTTTAATTTATTTCTCTGCGGCTTTAACATTTTCATACCAAACAGGAATTTGCCTTCAGAATTATGAAGACAGTTCTTCTGACTTGCTGATTTGGACTGAAGTGAGATAAGTAAGAAGTGGTCTAGCATTTTATACCATTGTAAGCTTTTTTGCTCTCTTGATGTAATTAAAAAATATGGAAACATACCAGATACACAGATGACTCAGCAATATACCAATAACATGCATAAAATGGAAACAAACCCTGCACACAGAAGCAAAAAAACCCATCCTGTCTGACCTTTATGTTCATTTAGAGCCTATTTCAATACATGAAGTCAGATTTGAGCAAATACTTGAATTTGGTGCATATTCTCTTTTGAGGTCTACTCTAAAAGTGCAGTTACTCTCATTGTCCTGAACAGAGTGCAAATGTAATAACAGGTTTCAAAACATGCCAGGCAATAATAGTACTGTGCCAGGGACATGTCACAAATAAACACTGAATTTGAAGCACCTTGGTATATCAAGAATTTACCCAAGTACTTTTCACAATTTAGAAGGTTAATCATGAACTATGCCTATTTTCAGAATTTAATACTTTAAAAAGGAAAGCATCCCTTATCAAATATCATCTTACTCAACACCTTGGACTTTGCCAAGGATAGTTATGAGACTTTATTTGCAGAGACAAACAGTGATAGCACAGTTTACACATCCCTGTCCTAAGCAGAGACTGTATTTCTTACTGCAGATTTTCCAGTGTTTTAAGTATGTTTAGGTACTCTGCATCGTATGGTTAAACCCTTTACAAGAATCTGTGTATAAAATATCCTTTACAGGAATATATAACTGTTGCTGCATCAAGGCCCATATGCTTGCTTACTTCATAGGAGCACGAATGTGCTATTTTAATCCTCTCTTTACTGCTTCATCTAAAGAACATTTTCCCCTTCTGGTCCATGACTAAACACATAACTAGAGTTATCACAGTATGAAGAGAAGTGAAAACCAGGGGGAAGAAGAGAAGAAAACATGAAGGGTGAGATTCTTGTACTCTGCTGCTCTGAGTATGATGAATGGGGGCCTGTAACAAGTGCTTCTACAGAAATGGAGCGTGAGAAACATCAAGAGAAATTACCAGTTCTTGTTTATCTGCAGAGAAATTGTATCAGATAGAGAAATGTGGTGCAACAGTTCCCATGATTAAGTGTTGCAATAGCTTTTTGTGCAAGTTTTTTACATCAGAGGATAGATCAACACAGGTGACATTGTGGTATGTACCTGTTACATATCATCTGATCAGAAATACCAAGACAAAGGCCTCTTTAGACAAAACACTTTCATGCACCCTGGTGGCATGGGGACTTCAGCCACTCTGATATCTGCTGGGAAAACATACAGCTTGGTGCAAACAATCTCTGAGATTTCTGGGGTGTGTTGCCAAAAAGTTGAGTTGCTCCCAATGAAGGGGATCAACTAACTAGGGATCTGCTCTGCTGGACTTAGTACTCTCACAGCTAAGAACCGGCCAAGGATGTGAAGGTCAAGGGCAGCCTTGGCTGCAGTGACTTTAAGATTGTGGAGTTCAGAGAAAATTCAGAGAAAATTCAGAGAAAAAGTGAGCAAGACAAATAGTAGAATCACAACCCTAGACCTAAGGAAAGCAAATTTCAGCTTGTCATGAATCTGCTTGGCAGGATCCCATGAGAGACATTTTCAAACAAAAAAGGAAAACTTGAGGAAGCACATACTTGCTTTTTGAAACAGTTATAAGTTCGTGCATACTTTCACTAAAGCAATAATAGTAGAGAGAAGAGAGAGGATCATTAATCACTATATACTCAGCTCTTCAAAAATGTGACCTAAAATTAGAAGACTGTGCTAGAGTCTAAATATGAAGACTGAGTGGTGGTTAACATTTGTGTAAGATATGGGCAATATAGACAACATGGATTATATAATGCATATAATTCTTATAATGAACATCTCATAAATGTATGATGATTTTTTAAAAATTGATGTGTCATAGATGGGCCCTAACTACATATTTGGCCATGTATACCAAAGTGGGGAATCTATTAAGAAAATATAACACCTGCAAATGTCCATCAAAATTAATTTGGGGGGTTTGAAATTTTTGAAAGTAAACTTGTAAAGTACAGATTTGGAAACATAACTAACAAGTACAGACAGAGGGTAGGACAGGCTATAACAGAAGCCAGGAGACTTTAAACAAAGGAGAACATTTTCTCTAGAAGGCACATCAGAACAAATTAAACAAGGCTCCTACTCTGAAGTATTTCATAAATGGATCTCTACTAAATACTGAAGAAGTCTAGAGAAATTAACCTCCTGTGCCTGCCTGAAGCTAGTCGTTGTAAATACCCCCTAATGTCCTGCTTGATACTATGTCTTTATATAAAAGTAGATCAAATAATTGGACTATCATAAAAATATGGCAAAGGTACTTGGGCAGAGAAGGAAGGTTTCTTTGATGTAAATTTGAATTTTGAACTTCAAGAGATGCATGATGATATTAAAATAAATCAGAAAGAAACCTTGTGGTTATGAAGAAAAAGATAAAAGCAGAATATAAATTTATTCTACCTCAATTTCTCTCTCTTTGACCATTAGCTGGAATCCTAAACTAATGAATAAAGGAAAAAGCACTAATGCTAATATATAAATATTAACATTTTTTTACTTTAAAAGAGGTAGAGTCTTTTTTTCTGACCTTTATTTACCATGCAATTATTCCATTGTGCAAGAAACACCTAGGATGAACTCATTCTAGGATACATGTGAAGGCAAGAAATACACATTTAAAATTTGCTCAGGTACAAACTGCAGGACCAGATTCTTTCTAAGTCAGAATTTAAAGCAGAATAAAAAAAATCTGCTGGATGTAAGCTAAGTTAGCCAAATGTCTAACAAAACTTGTTTACACAGCACTGTAATAAAAATATAGATGTTATGTATGAGCATCCTAAGCACGTCACACCACCAGACTAAAATACTTTATATCACCTTGAAGGTCCTTTAGACAACAGTTTGAAGACAAATTTTTTGCTTACTCTCTTGGGTTTTTTTCCTATTTACATTCCTTGAATATGTACAAGGTTAACTTTGAAAGAGGTGATGCATTCCCTCTGTGCTTTCCGTATTGGGAAAGGTATTTTGGATATGTATCTGTTTTATCTTTATTTGAAAGGATTTCACAAATAGATTGTTTTATATTTCTCGTCATGATCAAAAGAGAAAAAGACCTGGATAAGGCATGATCAAAAGAAATTTAAAAACAATCCCATAATACTTAATTTGAGCATAAATAAATAAATAAATGCAAGTCAGATAAGACTGAACAAACAGATGGCAAATAAAAATAACATACAAATAACAATTAACTTTTGACTCTGCATAAGACCTTTCATGTAGTATAAAGAAGCTACAAAGACAAAATCAGTAGCAAGTAGTGGGTTTATTCTTTCTACATAAAAAAATTTTGGTTAGAACTGAAAAGATATTTTAGTAAAGATATCTTGTTTCTTGAATATTCCACGGACTTTTGCATATCTATTACAGTTTGATATGCAGAATAATTTTTATAAAGGTAAACCAACAGAATAACTAGCAACCATGTGATAGGAATATCCTTGTAGTCAAAATGGAAAGAAAAAAAATGCTGAAATGCCAAACTCATTAGTGCAGTATTTGGCATATTGAAATTAAAATATTATTAATATTTAAGGCCAGAAATTGATTCAATATTGAATACTCCTTCAAATGCTGTGCCTTTGTCTTTAGGAAGTATGACAACGCAGATTTCAAACCTGTAAAGATTTGGAGATACATTTTTAGTGAGCAATGATACAGAATTCCATGCAATTTACAGGATAGAAAAGTGTATTTTGCTTATTACACATGTTTTAAGGCAATTACAGTGCTGTAAATATTCAGTAATTTGTCACTGGGGTAAGACAGTAATTAATTAAATCAACATGAGGTAACAAAATGACCACTATTTGATTACTATTTGAAATAATTTTGAATATTCCCTAGATAATCACCATATTCTGACAAGGAGTTCACTCAGCATCAAATAGGGGACGACTTATTCAAGTAAGAAGTGAGTTTAAAAGCTTTGTGAGAAAAATCTCTATGGATTCTGTCTAAAATCAATGGAGAAAATAAAGTTCTTAAGTGAAAAAATCAGAACAGTTTAATTAGGGTACAACTCTGAACCATCCATAAAAGAAGTCTTTCAATTAGCTATAACGAAAGCTGAGGGAAACCTGGGAAACATAAGCACTAAGAACACCCAGTTCTGACAGTATAAAATTGGAACTGTGGCTGCTGAATGGTTATTACACCTTAGGGTTCAAAACTTTAAATTAATTATCATTAGGTCTAAAGGAGAGAGGAGAAAAAAAATCCCTAAGGTTATATCCAAATGGATTAAAGTAGAATGGAAAATAAATGGTTGCTCACACACCTTCTAGTCCTGATCTTCAAAATAAGGACTAGGGAATGTATTTCCTACGATGTCCCAAATGATTTACAGATTTATCATTATTCTCTTTTATTAGTATTAGCACTGAACCCTGAGGCCACTGTCAGACTGTCCAAGATAGCATCTTCACAGTTTAAAGACAAGGAAGACAGGTAACATTAGGGTAGGGGATCGAAACACCACAGGAATATACATGTATGCTAAATTACTTACATGCATCAGGCAATGTCTCACATTTTTATAGGTAAGAACAGCGGGTTTGCTAGCTATTCACTTTGGTTGACATTTCTCTAGCACTCTGCACTTATCTGCATATAATCTTGCAAAATATTACGAGTCTCAACTGAAACTTTTTAATTCAGAGAATAAACTCTTTGGAAAAGCCTTTGTCTAGTTTAATCAGCTTCTCCTGAGGGTAAGTTATATCATAAACTCAAGGAAAAAGTATTTCAAGGGCTATTTGTCCTGTGAAGATCTGGTATTCAAATACTTTGACTAAAGACACATTTCTAAAATGTGCCTTATCCAACTGCAAAATTGTCCAGGTTTGAAAAACTTGGAATATTGCCATTTACACATACTCTGTAGAAACTTTTGATCTTAACAGCTTTGGGTTGGTGTAGATGCTGCCTTTGCTGGGTGAGGCAGCTTCAGCCAGTGCAGAGTAACACTTTCTGATAGTTTGGATGGCTGTGGACCATGAGGAGTCCAGGAGCAAATTGTGTTCACCTGTACATAGGGCACAAACACTCTCCTTTGCATTCACTGAGGACTGAGGAACTGTGAGCATTTGAAATGGGAAAAGAAACAAGATGAACCTAAATGAGCATAAGAGAGCAAATTAGGACTAAAAAAAATAGCCCATCTGAGGGAGAGCAAGTTTAAAACTGGAACTAGAAGTGCTGTAGGTAATAACAATCACACAATGGTAGAAACTAGAAAGGGAGACCACAACTGCGCTAGAAAACATGGCAAGACAAGGAAAAAACACAAGAATCAGAGAATGGGATGCAAGTAGAAAGAAATAAAGGGATTAGTGAGCAAAATTAGCTGTAAAGGCATTGGGGCATTGAGATTGGGAAGGCATCTGGAAAGGGCAAGTGGTGAGGTGGTGGTATAGATCTCAGGAGGAGCTCTACCACTAGAGGGAACTGGGGCAAACCACATACTGTGCCTTGGCTGCAGGAATGCAGGCATAGGAAGAACAGAAAGACTAAAGGAGAAGCAAAGACTGGGATTAAGCAAAAAAATGGGGGAGAAGATAGGGTCTGACTGCACCAGAAGATTACGAGTGTGGCAGAATTCTGGAGTGAGGGGAGTAGCTGGATAATGCCCTGGTGCATCTGTCACCATGGAAAAGGCATAGGAAGTGTCTTGCATAAAGGCTGCCTCATCAGTTGAAGAGTCTCTTAGCAATTCAATAAATTCTTAATAAAGAAGCAACCAGCAGGTAATACAGTCAAGTGTCCAGAGAAGGAACGCCCATTCTTTATGTGCTATTTTCAAAGCTCTAAGCTTCTCAATTTGTTAAAAAAAAAATGCTGGATCCCAGTACCAAGACAGAGGTCTACAAGATTGAAGTTCACCTTATTCTCTACATCTGGCAGTGACAAATGACCAGTATGGCTAGAAAAACTTAATGTACTACTTAATCACATACTACTATAAGCCATTACTCTGGGGTCACTAAGGAAAAGATGATATTAATTTGAGTTTGATTGGTTTATGAACATGATTACTTGACACGGTCATCAGTAAAAACAGGAAACTGCCTCAGTAGCAGCTTGAAAAATTTACCATCTTCTGCTTTTACTAAAATTATACAGAGCTAACCTTTTCTGTTGGAAAATAACACACTTCTCAAGCACATGTGACGATACAGTAGCATTTTGTCATTTTCTTTTTTTATATGGGGGATGTATTTATCTTTCAGCATGATAAATAACAAGTTCTACAGAACTGTGCACATTAAATGATACCAGAGCATGAAAGTGGCAATGCTGCTTCATATTACAAGAATATAAGTAGATAAAATGTACGATAGCTCAAAGTATTTTCAGGAACTTTAAATTTTATTATCGGTATGTAAATAAGTGCTAAGATATGAAGAAGATAAGGCAATTTTCAGTGCTATAAAATTTATACAAACTAAATTATATTCTTAGATATGAGTGAGAAGAGGCAATGCCTCACACATCAAACACATTACCATGATTTTCTACATGTCCTAAGATACCTACACTGACAGTAACTTTCATTCACTTGTTCAAAATATTTCAGCTTTCTGGAAAAAACAGCTGAAAACTGATTTGCAAATTTCTCTTTAAGATTTCCTTCCAAAAGACATGATTATCTTTCTACTATGGATAAAAAAATAAAAAAAGGCAGTTGTTCATAACTGAGACAATAACATGAATCTCTGTCCCTTTCTTACTGCCTTTCATTAGTCTGCTTTAATATCCTGGCCTATAGGTTTTCATCTTGACAGTTAATCTTGCCACCAAATATCAGCAAAATCTGAGAAAGTATGCACAACCTTCTGAGTCATAAAATGGACTACACATAACACAGAAGCACATACTAAATGATCAGAAAACAAAAAATCTGTTCTCTCATCTTAGGATGTCCTAGCACTTTATGAGATACATAATTTTAAATTGCAGTTGTGATTCTAAATTTAATGGCAACCCTTTGAATGTCATATTTCACTTAAAGACAGTTTAACTTTTGGACTTCAAACACTCAGATACTGTCATTGTTCCAGGATTTTCCCCCCTTTGTGGCTGTCATTGCAACCAGGATTGCTTTTAAAAGGTAACATAATTAATTTGCTAAAATCTCCTAAAAATAAATAATTTTTTAATTTTATTTTTTAAATGAATGCTATTTTATTGTATTTAAATGAAATGCTTTTGTATATACTCCATGTATTATACTTATGTTACAAAACACATGTGTGTGGATAACTACCCTTCTAAGCACTTGATTTACTATAAGAAAATGCTGTAATGTTTTGCAAAGCAACTGTTCCATCTTTGCTAAATTACAACCTTAATTGTAACTCAGCAAATGTTTCCAGGCATCTGTAACAAACATGAACAGGATGATTCCGACTATACAGCTTTTTCTAGAGATCATATCTTCCTGCTCTAAATCACCTACGTTGCAGCCCTGACAAATTCAAAAGCAGAGGAGCACCATCTAGTTGTTTCTATATCAAAGCTTCTGTTTTCTTTAACAGTGTGTACTAGTTTTGATAGTATTCTTTCCACAAGGAGTAAGATGTTAAATAATCATAATTGGTTTAGGTATATTTAAGCATGAACTTCCTTTGTATTGTTTAATATTTATTGCTAGATGAATAATTGCAAGAAGATATTCTAATAAGCAAGAATTCAGCAGATTTTACTTGCTTGGCTCTATTGTATGTCTTTGCAAGCAGGATTTGTTGCTAGACAGAGGACATCTCAGCATCATGCATCAGCAGAAATAATCTCAGGAATTCATTTGTTCTTAGAGATGTGAGTGAGACCTGCCAGTACAGCCAGGCTCTGTCGAAGTGCTTAGGAAAAGGGAACGTAGCAGATCTATGAGATAAAGCTTCCTGATGTGGGGTACACACCCATGGCTCTTCAGTCTTTCCTAAAGCAAACACCTATCAGTCAGGTGGGTTTAACTTTCTCACTTTTAACTGTAGAATTTTTTTACAGTGTTTAGGGAACACAATCAGGATTTTTAGTCCCAGCTTCTGCAGCATTCTCCTTGTTGAATACAGAAGAGATATTTTATGCAGACTGCAAGAAAGTGCAGAGTCAGGATCTTTGCTGTAATCAGCTCACCTGCAGACTAATACTGCAGACTACCCACTAAAATTTAAAATGGGTAATTTTATGTATGAATTCTTTAGTTTATCAGCATGCTTCCATACAGTATATATACTAGCACCAGAAGAAAAGAAGTATTTGGCAAAAAACTTAATACCTAAAGAGACCTATATAAGCCTGCCTATAAAAAAGTCTAAGAAGGTCATTGCATCATTTTTACTGTTTCCCAAATGAAAATTATTTTCATGCTTTAAAACTTCCTAAGACTGCATATTCAAAGGCACCTGGAGACCTATACTATATTTTAGATGTTAATTTAATAAATCTAGAAAGACAATCACACACAGAAGAAAAAATATCCTGAAATATGCCTATTTCTGTGGTTTTGGCCGTTAAAAAAATCTCCAAGCTACAAACTAAACAACTTCAATCACTGGACTGGGATAAATAAAATTATCTATTCTTAGAGACAACAGGATACGAGTAAACCAAAGGTGAAGAATTGTGTACAGGTCTATAGACTTAATGAGGGAGTTGCTATGGGACAGCAAGAAAAAACACAAAGCATAATTTATATATGTTTTCATATATATAGTAGAGCTTGTAAAGAATTATTAATTGGCTGAAGAAAAAAAAGGGACTAAGAAGCTGGGCAAACAACATTTTAACTCATTAAAGGTAGAAGTTTGTTTTAACCTGTTATATAGTTCACTTTTATTAGCTGGTAGGCTGGGAAACATATGGCTGCTACAAATTCAATTCTTCAACTGAAAGAACTGTTCGAAGCAGCTTTCCATGACTTTTCATGTGGTCAGATTTAATATGAAATGAGCTAAAGCCTCCTAATGTTGTAAAAGAACATTTAAAGTTAAAATCATCAAAATGTACTTTCATGACCTAGTGCTAATGGTAGTGCTTCTTTGGCTTTGTTTCTCCAGGAACCAGTAAGCTAGAGAAATTTCAGAGATAGACAGAAAAAAAAATACTTTAAAACTGCAAATGGTACCTCATTTTCTATTCAGATGCTGGAACTCTATTGAACTTTCATAATCTGGATCCTGAAAATTATCCTGATCTGTCAGATAAATACAATTTAAAATAAATAAATAAACCAAACAAAAATAGAGACAAATATAGAAGAGCTGGTAATTTCACATTTTAAAAAGTTAAAATACCCAAAACATTCTATAGACCAATATTAGGACCATTATGCCAACCAACACCTACTATGCTTCTTAAATCAAAGTGTGCTAACCCTAATTTAGTTAAAAAGAGGCAGAAAAACAGAGGACAGACTTCAATATCTGTATCAGTCTGCTACCCCCACTGGAAGTGCAACAGTGTGTCCAAATATTAAAACAAAGTCACTGGCAAATCTCCGAGATAACAGCTGTAACATACCCAGCAAAGTCGTACATCATAACAAACAATCTCTGCAGGAACATAGAACATCTAAATAAAACCAAAAATGGTTATGATTCTCTTCTTGGGAAGATCTAGAATATTAGCCAATACTTAGGTTCTTGATGATCAGCCCAGCCATGGTGCTCCAGAGCACTATGTGCTTTCTGCATCCATGCAACAAGTGCTCTGAACATCCAACCTAACCCTGCAGAGTCGGGTGTGCTTGTACAAGCAATCTCTTTCACAGATATCTCTAAGATGCCCAAAGCCCTCCAGTTGTTTTTTCAACTCCTTTTTGTTTATCCCTCACAAATTAGTTGATTCACTTTACTGTCCCCAGATGCTCCTGCCTTTCACCAACCACACTGATCACATTGTGTCAATATGTGACAAAAATAGGCAATTTGGGAGTCTGAGGAATAGTCTGAGCCCCAAGAGAGCTCTATCTAGAAACAAAATCCAGCATGATAATGTCCAATTTTATCCCACTCCCAGTCCTTATTCACAGTGAAAGGTTTGAATTGTCCCATGCATCTCCAGTGGATGTTCAGCCCAAATCCACTGCCAAATTGAGGAATGAATATCAGCCTTGTTGCAGACGAGAAAAGACTACAGTACAGACATTTCAAGCACTCAGAAATGCCACAGATATTTAAAAAACACTCAGGCCCACTCTGTGAGCAGCAGTTTCATACCATGGCAGCAGGGTTATATGTGTTTTGAGGAGGAGAGCTGTCACTCCAGATGAACTATGAGAGAACAGAAGGACCCTAGAGCTATGCCTAGGGCTACATTTTTCTACCTGAGCTATGGGTACACTCATCACAAGTGTCTCACTTCTGGTTCACATGACATGGACCTCTGCAAGCTGCAATCTTCTCCTGGATCCAGAGAAGCAGGCTGGGTAAGAAGAATGAGTACTGCAGAACTGACCTCCTCACCCACACATCTTCCTCTTTGAATGCCCCAGTCAGCTACTGGCCAAGAACCAAGGGGCAGGTATCTGCAGATCCTGGCATTTCTGCAGCTGTTTTTCCTGGTCCCAAATTAAGCTGGTTTGTTTTTTTTTTTTTTTCCATTTGTTTTTCAAGAGAGAAAAGGCAGGACAATGGCAAGGTCAAAAGAGCAGCAAGGCAGGTGTTATGATAGTGTGCCAAAGGAAAGTACACTCAGCATTCTGGCAGTGGGGTTAGTGTTCTCTGTTAGGAAGTAACACTAAAATTTCTGGTTGATTTCTGAGCTTGTGGGGGTGTTTTTTTATAGTCTGTAGAAATCTCTGTTTACCTATTTACTTATGGCTTACTGCTACAATATTTGCTTAAGAACAGATTCAGTTTAGACTTCAAGTATACATTGCAGTGAGCAGAGACTGACCTCTTTTCAGGTGGGAGAAAGAGGTGGCATTGCTGACAGGCAGGATGTATCAAGGATATCATTGCTGGTGCCAGGCAATATTAGCATGTGCAATTTAACACTTTTCATTTCCAGTACTAAGAAAAGTCCTATATTCTCTCCCTTGTGTAATAGGAATTTAGGCCAGGCTGCATGGAGCTCTGAGCAACCTGGTCTAGTGAAAGATGTCCCTGCCCATAGCAGGGGGTTTGGAACTGCATGGTCTGTAAGTTCCCTTCCAACCCAAACCATTTTATGATTTTATAAGAACTCACAGTCACTAAGTGGTGGTTTTGCTTTGAAAAAGCAGTTGACCAACTCAGTAAGCGAACTACATGGCTGATGATTCTCATAACACTTTTTTTCCCTGAAGATTTTTCTTATGTTTATGAAGAAGTATAGTAGCCAACAGTCATTGCCAAAGACCTGCTTCCTTCCTAACAATCTTACCTGGACCTCAGCCATGTTCCTTCCCTATTACTCTCTGAAACTGTTTTGCTCTTTCTGCTTCTTTTTGGTTGCAAACACTGTTAATGAGAGAGTAAAGCTCTTTCCTTAAAGAATATGTAAAACTTCATTATGTTTACTCCATTCTCTGGTAACAACAGCAGAGCTGAACCATTTTATCACAATTAATTACAGGCTTTTGAAACAATGAAACTTGAGTCGAAATGTTTCTTCTGAGTTTAACAGGACATAAGTGCACCTAGGAAAAAAAGCAATGAACAATCGGTACCTAATTAATTCTGATAGCATTCCTTTGCTTCAGGGTAGAAGGAAGGATTAAATCAGACTAAGAAAACAGATGCTTCTCCTGACATGTTGAAAATATATCATTGCAGGTTTCTGACATTAAAAAGTAAAAATGTTTATGCTACTTTGTTGGTACCTGTTCATATCCAGAAACCAAATCCTTTGGTCCTTGTCTATGAATCACTTTGGTTACCCTTGAATTTAATAAATAATGTCTTTATCTCTGTTGGTCAGATAGCCTACTTTCAGATCAGGAGAGCAAGAGCAATGTTCCTATGATGTAAAATAAAACTATTGCAAAAATTGCTAGCTGTCTTCCTTTTAGTTTTTAAGTGACTTCTGAAACTCAGCTGATATCAAAAAGTGATGTAAGAATTGTTTTTAAAAATGAAGGAGCTGCTTTCACCACATCATTTAAAATTTAATCATGGTCTTGATTTTTTCTTTGTAACCAGAAGCAAAAAACAAGGATCACCACTGAATAATGCAAAGCAGAGAGGCCATGCACAACACCACTGTCAAAAATGAGGCTGTAGTTGATAATATGCTGTCTTTATTAATGAAGCTCTTTCTGATCCTGAAAAGTTCCTCCTGCCCCTCCCCCTTTTCTTCCCTCCCTTCCAATATTTCTCAATCAGATCACGAAAATGAAGTAACATTGCTCAAAGAAATGGGTCTTGGAGGAGAAAATGTTACTTTTAACCTGGACACAGACAACTATGCATTGTGAACATCTAACACATTACTGCCATTAAGAGGGGACAGCAAATAACAACAGTATTACCATGTGTGTATGAAAGGGATAATTCCTTAAGCCTGTTTCACCTTCAGAGACATTTTATCATGGATATACTGTATGAAAATTGTGTGCCCAACTACTTAAGGTCTCTGCATTTAAAACAAGAGGAGACAAATGTTATCCTAGGTGTGGTTGTAAAATTCAAAATGCCCTTGACATTTATTACACTAGAATTATGATGAGTCCAATTTGTAGTAGACCTGTCAAACTGTTGGAAAGCATACATCATTCCAGTAATATTTTGTCTAGGCTTCTAATAAGACTTCCACATTCTAGATCCAAAGTGCTTCCCTTATAGGAAATAGAAAGGACATAGACATTGCTCAAAAAGACACAGATCTCACTCATTCTATTGTTTCTCCCAAGCTTTGCTGCTCCTGAAGTTTCTTTCTGTAAGAACACCTTGTCTCTTCCTCAGCCTTAAGAGACATTAAAATACTTTTTATAACCCAATATATTGCAAGTAAGAACTCCTTGTTCCATCTGGAAGGCAAAGCAGATGAATTCCACATCACTGAGTATATTCCTAGAGCATGAATACTTTTACAATCCCATTTGAGACTCTATATAGTACTTTTTATTTGAGCAAGTCTAGTGATGCAACTTTTTTCCTAGTAATATATTCACTTCCTTATTACCTGACACAATTTTGCTGCTATCTGCAAGTCCTACATGAGAGTGCTATGAGCTACTTCTTTGTCCTGATGTTCTGCCATTTTTGAGAAGGTTGGGTTTAGGCCTCATTTTTCCAAATCAGTTAACAGTTTGAGATGTTCAACCCAAACCTCTCCACATGTCTTGTTTCAAGGGAAGGCAGATGATATTTTCTAAGACTATAATCAACTTATCAAGACAAAAGAAGTTAAAGTAGGCCATGAACAGGCAATGAATTTGTCATTTACCTATAAGAATCCATGTACATACTTTGCCTCTTTTAAATATTTTTTTCAACAGTCAGTGACAAAGGGTAATCAATCATTCATTTTTTTCCAGGTAAGAGCAGAGTTTTTGGCAGCTATTGAACAATCTGCTATGCTACAAATTAACAGATGAATTCCACAGTGACTTCTCTATAGGTCCATACCTTAGCAACAAAAATGTTCTGTATTTGCCACCCTGAAAGATAGGCACCCAAAATTATCAGGAAAAAGTCTAGTCATGGGTCTGAAGCCTACTGCTCACGCCCAAAGTGGTTTACAGCTAACCATATATAGTCTCAGGCCTTCATTTCCAGTCAACAAAAACTGATGTGAAAACTTCAACTAGATGAACAGAAATTAGTTTTGGAAATGTTATACAGTGCTGCTGGGTTTCATGAAAGAATAGATTTTTAACTTTATCAATAGGCATATGGAAATGTAATATACATGTGGCAAATTAACATAATGCAGCAAGAACAAGGTAATCTCTTAGTGTCAAGTGTCTAGCTTTGTGCTACACTGTATCAAAACTGCATGAGGTGAAAGAATGCAGAAATTTAAGTAGTTAGATAACCACTTCAAAATTACCTCAGATTTTGTACAAAACAATCTTTGATCTAAGATTTTGGAATGCCTTATAAAAGTCAAATAACAGCCCTCTTATCTGTGGGTTTCAGTACCTTTCAGCCTGTGGATCTCTTCAGCTTTTCCAGTAGATCTTTGTGTCACTTTAAATTTTCATATCCATTGGGTTATTGCATAACAAATACTGTTCATACTGCAAATCCCTACTAAGTGATGTATCTGTAGCTCGCTCTTAACTGCAGAGAACCCTTTTATCTTGTTTTGTTATGTTTTGAACTGTCTGACAAAGTTGCTGACTCTTCTCATAAGTTTCATTGTATTCTGATGATACAAATATGTTTTATCTCTGCCTTGATGAAAGAGAAATTAGTATCCAACCTCAAACAACTGAAAAGCAAATGGGTTAATCTTTAGCACTCCCAAGTCTCCCATCTGCCATTTACCTTTTTCTTTATAATCCATTCCTGAATTTTTTTCCATTTAATATTAGCTGGCCCATAATCATAACTAGCTTCACTAGAATTGCATAAAAGATTAGTTTGGTCCCTCATGACCAAAAACATATGATGAACAATAGAAACAATCAAAATATGTTTGCTCTTCTCAAACACAAATGGAGATTTTTCTAACATTTGTCACTTGTTCCTTCGCTGCTTGCCTACAATCTACTTTTGCATGTACTGAGAGTTACACTTTGTTCTGCCCCCCTTCTTTCACCCATTTACTGTAATAACAGGTTAGCTAAGCAGAGCTGGAAGCATACAAAACCTTTTAGCAGTTCTTAGTCTAAATGCTGTTTAAATATATTTGAAAAATAAGTGGGAAATGGTCAAACAGAATTAAGTCAATTTTCAGGATTAATGATTTTATTAGAATGTAAAACACAAAAAGGCATTAAATAAAGAGAATTACAGTTGACTCTATTAGTAACTTTTATAAATGCTGTGCTAACAACTAAGTGCTTTGTAGCATTCTGGAAGACAGTATTCCTAGTAGTAAATTATTCACAGAATTCTAGAACATCCCAAGTTGGAAAGAACCCATAAAGATCATTGCATTCTACTCCCTGTTCCTCACAGGACTATAGAAAACTAACAATATGAATAAGAGCATCGACCAGGCACTCCTTGAACTCTGTCAGGCTTAGTGCTGTGACCCCTTCCCTCAGGAGACTCTTCCAGTGCCCAATCACCCTCTCAGAGAAGATCCTTTTCCTAATTCCAGTCTGAACTTCTCCTAAGTCTTGCCCTCAAGAACTTTCAGCATCCTCATCACCCTCGCCTGGAGACTCTCTAATACTTTGACGTCCTTATACTGAGACGCAAAACTGCACACAATAATGTGGAGGCTACAGCAGTGAAGTGTTGAGAAGGACAATCACCTCCCTTGACTGGCTGGCAATGCTGTTCCTGATGCACCCCAGGACATGGTTCAGCCTTCTGGCTGCCAGGGCACTGCTGACTCATATCCAATTTGCCATCATCAGTGTTGAAAACAGGCAGAAAAGGCATTAAACGCCTCTGCTTTGCTTATGTCCCTACTTAGGAGGTGACTGACCCCAACAGCAACAGACCAATATTACTTCAGGTTCTCCTTTTCCTATTAACATATTTTTAAAAGCCCTTTTTGTTGTCCTTCCCAACTCTAATCAAGCTTTGGCCACAAGAATTTTTTCCCTACAATGGTGATTAGCATCTCTGTACTCCTCCAATGTTGCCTGTCCTTGTCCAATATCCATACATCTTCCTCCTCTTCCTAAGATCTGGAAGAAGATCCCTGCTCAGCCAAGCCAGTCTTCTGTGCCACTTGACTTCTGACATTTTGGAATTGCCTGCTCTGCCTATCTGTCCCGAAAAGTCTAAAACTTTCCATCACAGCACCCCATCATAGGACTCATCCCATCATGTTTATCTTATGCCAGTGATGTCACAGATATGGGACAGGGCCAATGCTTCTAGTTCTTCTTTTCTATTCCTCATGCTGTGCACATATTTTTATAAGGACATTTCAAATGTACTCCATGTAATGAGCACATCATGGACCTCACTAGCACATGATCCTTCAAAACTTGGCATGCCACCCCCACACTTATCTCTAGGGAGCCTGGTTTTATCCCCTTCCCATTTTAAGTCTGGTTTAAAGCTCATTCAGTGAACTCTGCTAACTGCTATGCAAAGATCCTTTTCCCCTTAGAGACAGGTGTATCCCATCTGTTCCCAGCAGGCTCAGTGTCACATAGACCAACCCATGATCAAAAAACCCAAAATTCTGGCAGTGACACCAGGCGCACAGCCAGGTACCGATTTGCTGGTTCTTCCAGTTTCTTCCCTCATCATTTCCCACAACTGGAAGGACAGTGAACACTACTTCTGCTCCTGATCTCTTAACTTGTTGTCCCAAGGCCATGTAGCGTCTCCTGATTGCCCTCAGGCTCCTTGTTGCAACTTCACCATTGCCTACATGAAAAATCAGTAACATAATAATCTGAGAGTCATACCAGGGTATGAAGTTTTCTCATCATATCTTTAACCCAAGCCCCAGGAAGGCAGAAGGCCTGTTCTTCTCTACAAGATCAGGTTGCAGGTAGTTTTGTTCCAGGTGTTTTGTTCCACCTTCAGAACACTGTCCTGGTCTACAGCACAAGGTGAAAGATGGCATGGAGCAGTTCCACAACCCCTTCCACTGGTCCAAGTCAGATGAGCTTCTGCTCCTTCTTCCATAATGTGGCCCTGTCCCCTGCTTTGCATAGGCACTGTTTCTCAGAAGCCATGCACTAACTTAATTCAGGAAGGTGATCTAGCTGAAAATTCCTAGAATTAAAGGATGAATCCAGATGGAAGGGATCTTAGGAATTTGTCTAGTCAGTTACAACACTGAACTGAGACAGTATTTGCTTGTATCTTTGTGCACTGTGCTCTTGAACACTACCAAGAACAGATATTCCACAATCCCTCTGGGAAACCTGCTCCATTGCTTGGCCCAGCTACCTCACTCTCTCCTCAAAAGACAAATGTTCCAGTCATCCTGATGGCCCTTCACTCAACTTGTTCCAGTTTCTCCATGTCATTCTTGTACAGTCAGAACCCAAACCACACTTTACTACTGCCAGAAGTCCTTCCTGTCCAGGTACAGGACTTTGGATACATCCCTGTTGAATTTAACAAGGTTCCCATCAGCTCATTCAGGTCCCTCTGAATGGCAGACTTAAAGTCAGGAGTAATGACATTGCTTCTCAGTTGGAGTCACTCACAAACTTAATGGATTCCTTTCTTACAGCATCAAGACTCTCACAACTTGAAACTTTAGAAACATAAAAATTTGTATTCTCAGTCAGAGTTTATCTAACCCAGTAGAATTATCTAACCTTGTCTCAGATAGAGTTTCAACCTATTTATGGTTTCAGGATTTCCTGAACTAGACAAAACTGAAATACTTAGTAACCCACCTGAATTCTATGACTATTTCTGTCAGCCACAACACCCAGCTGCTAGGAATTCTACAGTTTAAGTTCCTCATGTGCTGAAAAAAACACATTTTCTTTTTGCTATGAATACGACTTCTACTGATTTCTTTGAATGCTTCTACTTTATTGGGAAAAGAGAGCAAACAGCCTCTCCCCAGTATCCCTCTCCAGGTCATTCATCAGCCTTTACACTCCTTTTTACACACCCCTCCTCACTTAGCTGTTTTCCAGACAATACTGAGGCCCACTAAACCATACAGAATCTATTGTGTACCTCTGCTCACACCAGTCACCCTTCTCTGAGCCTGAACTCAACCATATCCTACTTAACTTCAGAGACAAGCTCTGCTGACAGTATGTTGGCAAACTATAGTTACAAGTATAGTAATATTCCTTGTTTTGCTGCCTATTCCCAAAGACAGTAACAGAAAACTCCTTTCCTGTGTATACTACGTCATCCTTTAAACAAGTTAGAAGTTCTAGTTGGCAAGTAAAGCACTTCAGATGCCTTCAAATGAGCTTTGGTCATTCATGTCAGGGAGGTGTAAGTTCACACCATCATTCTCTTTGCTGTGTCCACTGCTTCTGAATCTGAGTCAGCTGCAGCAAATGTGAGTCCTGCTTCAGTTCACAGCCTGAACTCCAAATTTACCCTAGCATCACTTTTCCTGAGACTCAGGTAAGCTGTGGAGCTCACAGCAGGAGAGGGAAACCTTAAATTGCTCTCACATGTTCAAGCAAGACCTGCCTGAACACATGCAAGAGGACTGTTTTTAAACAGTATCTTTTGGGTGGCTTTGCCAAGTGAGAGTAGGATCATGAAGCATTGGGGATATTTGTTGTTAATGCTGCCTTCCATAGCCCAGAGCTGCATCTCCACAGAGAGGGCTGAAAAGCAAGAAGCCTGTGTTCAGTAGTACGGTTCTACATTGCTTGGGAAAATCACAAACCTTCACAGCAGAATTTTAGTGCAGAGGTCAGATAAACTGGCTTTTCCACCCTTCACAGCTGCAGTCTTAGCCTGAACCGCAGGCAGTGAAAACTGCTCAGAGGGGAAATGCATAAGCCTTCCATGCTGTCCTGAACAACACAGACACCTGCTTATTAGCACGTTGTTGAGTCATACTCTCAATTACATGATGGGCTGTTATTTTTCAGCATGTTGCTGTCTTTTTCTTCCACATTAGCCCTGTGGGGTCATAGTGCATCAAAGACATTGTTTTACTGGGTGAATTAAAACTTAACAAGATAGGTCTCTCTCCTATTATCACTATTTCACAAATGCAAAATAAAGCTGGTGCTGTGTTAGCACATTAGCTGTGGATTTAAAAACAGTGATTTCTTAATTACAAGGTAGGAAAGGGAAATAAAATTGGTCACTACCTCAGCTGAAAGAAAAAAGTATTAACTGCTTTTTCATTTCCTGAAAAAGGTCTCACACTTACTTCATGTACTTTTCTTAATCATGAACATCACATTGGAAAATGAACAAGATCATCTCATTGATGAGAACATTCAACAGTTTTGTAAGACTATGTGATCCATAATGTTACACTTTCTTTCTGGCAGGAAATAAATGTCCCTTGTAATTTTTCCATGTTCCATAAAACACAAATAAGGACTAAGAGTAGCAGTAAGGTTTTTTTGACAATGACTAATATACCTCTGATAAGCATATGCGACTTTTTTTCCCAATACTGCTCACAATGGTTATTTAAAAGCTGCTTTTTCTTTGGTTTTGGGGTCTTTTTATTAATATGTACTAATAGTCTACATAATATATACTAAAATAAATAGGGGAAATATGAGATAGGAGTTTCCTCTTGTCTGTTTATAATGAACTACTCTCCAAACAGAATTGGAAAATTAAAACATGATTTTTTAAGCATCAGCCAAAGGAGGAAAACAGGAGAACAAACAAGCTACTGCTGGCAATCTCAGAAGGCATTCTGCTTGTGGAGAAGCAGAGAGACTAGAATGCCTCTGAGGCTACTGAGGTGGGACTCCTGTATCCTACTGTCCTGGCTGAAAAGACAGGTGTCTACCAAGGAAGGCAGGAACCTTACTGGAATGGAAAATGTGACCCACTTCCCTCCAAATTATTATATCTTTGAAATTACGGGGTTTTCAGGCAAAGATAGGGGCAAAGGAATAACAGTTCTCTAGTAGAATATATATATAACAAGGCAAACAAACAACAATAACAGCAGCAACAACAAACACAACGAGAAGCCCACTGAGAGCCTTCTCTGGGCTGCTGGCACCTTCCCCCAGGTGCAGTGACGGTCAGAGCCGGCAGAGGCTCCCCAGCCGCGCTGGGCAGTCCCGGAGCTCAGGAGCTGGAAATATTAGCTCAGAACAGAACAGTTATGTGGTGCTGAGAATGGCAGTCCAGTATTAATGGCACAGAATACAGCCGCCAAAACACGGCACAGTTGTGTATGCTGCTTCAAAAATCAACACTCAGACTGAAACAGGCATAGACAAGAACTGCCAGGCTTACTGAGAGAACAAGAAGCCCACCTTGTCAGAGGAGACAGTGGACAATCAGAGCTCGTTTCTGGAGCTTCCTCCATGAAGGCAGCATGCAAGTTTGTACCTGCTCCAAGCACTTCTTCCCAGTTCTGCATCTGTAGTGGTCAAGTAGCATTGTAGAGATGATAACTCCAGTTCTTATACAAGTGTTCAGGTCTTAAATACACAAACTGACTGACAGGGATTTACTGCTTTAGAGGAAGCAGCTGTTATCTGGGACATAACTCACTTAGAAATTTAAGATTAAAAAAATAAATACAAAAGGTTAAAGTTGTTGTTTGCACAAATAGGCTCATAAATCCACCCAACCAAATAAACAAACAAACACTACCCAATTATCAGAATGCAAAATCAGGCTTTAGTTGATAATAGCAAACCTCCTTGTTTGTTCTAGGAATCTTTCAAATGCTTAATGTCAAGTCCCAGGGAGTAATACATAGCCTGAACTCTATGTCTGAGAACTTGTCTCTCTGATATAGCCTTACAAAATACCACCCCAAAGTTCACATCCAATTTATACCAATAAATTAAGGGCTGGCTGAGAATAACCAAAGCAACACTTGAGAATACAGTTCTTTCCGGTATTTTACCTAAATCTGGAAAAGGATTGCATTACTGGATTTTTTTTTTTTTTTAGTTTTTCAAGACTGTTTGGATAGCTGGAAAACATTTAGGTGTTTATAGGACTTTTACTTTTTTGGGACTATTACTTCTTTTTGATTAGGAGGTCAACTGAAATATAATTTTCACAGTTCCTTCCTTTCTCGACATAATTAACCTGTAAAACTTTTCCTTCCTAGTGCAGCATTCTATAACCTGTATGTCCTAGTAAGTACTGACTGTAGAGAAATCATGTCAATATAATAGTTAATACTACATTCCTAGCTTTATAGACACCATGAAATTGCATATCATCATGCCAAATTACAAGGCTATTTAGAGGGCTTTTACATTATGTTTTCTCAATGTAAATAAGCTCCATTCATTGTCATTTTCAGAAGTTCATTGTGGCATGAAAGCTAAAACACCCTGATGTATTCAAACAGGCAAAATAGCAGCTGTAAAAATACAGTGCTGCATTCTGTAAGTACTAGAGGATGATAAATACTGAGGAGTAACTGACAGCAAGACAATACTGGCACAGGAACAGACAACTATTAACTACCAGTGGAATTCTGAAGTTTAGTCACCATCTGAGAATTGAGTTCTTATAAATCCTAAAGTAACTCTGAGGTCAAAAATTCAACCGTTTAAGACAAAACTGTAAATTTGTGGGACAGTTTCAGTATTCTGTGTATTCCATTAAAAAAAAAGATGGGCATCCCAAATCCAGTGTAAGTAGTCCTAGTCTGCTGTGATATTGAATTAAGCCTTCTTGCAATTACTACTTTTCATTGTCTCTACCAGTGTAGAATCGGAGCACACAGGTATAATTGCACATTTCACCATATTTGCCTTTAGCATCTATAAAACCTGCTACTATCTTTCAGCTAAACGCTCAAACACAGCTGTCCCGGTTTGGACAGGTATTTCCCAAGAAAGGCGGGAGCCTCCCCTGGAATGAGAAATGTGAACCCCCCTTCCCTCCGAATTAATAATATTTTGAAATCAAGGGGCTCTCAGGCAAAAGATAGGGAAATAGGAATAACAGATCTTTACTAAGTATTTATATGAGGTAAACAGACAACAAATGTAACAAAACCAGACCAGAGAACCCACTTGCAGCCCGGGGCGGCGGTGGCCACGTGGTCCGGCCGGGACCGGGAGAAAATTAGTTCGAATCTCGGGATGCTCAGGTGAAAAGAGTTCCCGGGGGTGCCTCGGCAGGCGGGGTGGAGGTGCGAGCCGACACGGCTGGAACTCGGAGCGGCGCCGACGAAACGGCGGGGCCGGCGCGGCGGCGGCCACGCGGTTCGGCNGAAAAAATTTCTCTAAAACCGTCGACAACAGCTTGTGGGGTTTTTTTTACTGAGGGTTTTCAATGTACCTTTAAATCTCCCCTACCTCCACTTCTGGAATTGCCTTCAGATTAAAGTCCATACACACTGCATTAAGACAAGACTCCCTTTTCCTTGAGGTACAGTTGAGAACCTTGATAAAAATATTTTAGTACTGTCTAGCAAAGAACTGTGTAACATACTGACAGGAGTACAAAGGATAGGTAAATAAAAACAAAAATATATACGTAGATTGACTGGTTACACATAGTGAATACATAAGTGAAAGGAAGTCTGTCACACATTCAGCAGAGGAAGCACCCAAGAGCTTATGCTCAACACTTGCCACAGATCTAGTGCCATACCAATGCCCTGGAAATGAAACAAGCTGTATCAATGCCAAAATATTATTTACCAGATTAACGTATCTTAAAAAGCATTAGTATAGCCATCTGCTTGGTAGACTCCAAGGAGTCAAGATCTGAGTCCTTCCATGACAGTAAGAATGGGCATAATGGATCTCAGCAAAACCTTTTTAGGTCAGCACTGTCTCTCCAGTGCAAAATTACTGGGAAAAAAAAGAACAAAAGAAAAACTTGACATGTTCCCTGTACCTTCTCAGAGTCCAGAATATACAGTTCAGGGCCTTTACTAAGGGAAAGGAGGTTTTGTAAATTTTTGATAGTCTTAAAATGGTTTTCATGAATTTGCTGGATTTGCTTCAGAAACCATGTGGTTTGCCAGCACTCTGAATGCTTCCACAGCCTCATGAGGCACAATGTGGAAATATGTCTTCTGAGAAGACCCCATCTGGTAGTCTCTCTTGGTGCTCACTCGCTGTTGTTGGGAGCACACTGCTCCATGTTCACCTTCTGCACACACTCATGATTTTAAGAACCTCTAGTACATCCCCCTTCCACCATTTCTTTTCCAAGCTGACAAGTCCTTGTCCAAATAGCTGTTTCTCACATGGAAATCACTTAGTATCCTTGTGTTGCATCTCTGTTGTTTTTCTGTGTCAGTTATATTATTTTTCAGATGATGAAATTAGCATTACTTATTGAAAATTTCAGAACAGCACCAATTTGTACAACCATATAGTAACTCCCGAGCTCTGTGAGTTGCATAATAAAGCCATGCAGCATCGTTTTCCTCGAGGTGCTCCTCCTTTCTCTCACTAAATCTCCTTACACTCACTAATTCCCTTATTTTATTATACATTTTATCATTTTTCCCTGGGCAAACCATGAGTTTTTCTCCAACTTCCCTCTGGTTTATGCTTGCTAAACTCCAGCCTTCGAGCACCAAAGCCAGCTCCTGTTAGGGTTACCTAACTATAGTTAACAGCACAGTTGCTCTCAAGCAGTTTTACATGCCTTGGTAAACACTGTCTCACGGTGCTCTTTGCTAACCCCTATTTTCTGCCTTCTGCCTTCCATGAAAGGAACGTGAAACTTGTCTTTACAAACCAGCTGTGGTTGATGAAATTAGCATTGAGAGATAAGAGAAACATGGGAGAGATTCCATTGAAATCCCCCTGATTAACACCAGGAATAGACAGGAAGATGTGTGTGTATTTGGAATATATAGTAGAAGGGGGGTTTAGGTATCAGGCATTCCGGGAAGTCTGTACCTCTCAAGTACCTCAGACAATGGGGAAAGAGAGAGGGACATGCGGCCGGGAATTAGGATAAAAAGGAGGCTGCGTCCTCCAAAAATTTGAGAGATCCCAGGGGAAATGCCCCATGGCCTCTCCCTTTATTCGAATAAAGAAAAAGGGACTCCTCTGTCTCCTTTTTGGACATAAACCTCTGGCGTTCGTGGATTAATTTTCCTGACATTCATTTTCTCACTTCAGACACTGCAGTGTGGCCCCACCAGAGAGCTGAGAGACCAGCAGTTTTCTGATGCACTTTCCTACAAACTAAAATTCTTCAGGAATGCCTCTTTAGGACACTTCATGGCAAATGGTGACACAGAAAATTCACTCCGTGTTTGTCTTTGTCAAAACTTCCCGGCATCCCGGCCTCTGTGAGCAGTAGTGTGGCCAGCAGGACCAGGAGCAGTGATTGTCCCCTGTACTGAGCACTGGTGTGTCAAGTGCTGTGTCCAGTTCTGGGCTCCTCAGTTCAGAAAGGACATTGAGGGGCTGGAGCGAGTCCAGAGAAGGACAGTGGAGCTGGTGAAGGGTCTGGAGCACAGGTCCTGTGAGGAGCAGCTGAGGAGGAGGCTCAGGAGGGACCTTACTGCTCTCTACAACTATCTGAAAGGAGCTGTTGGTCTCTTGTCCCAGAAAGTAGTGACAGGATGAGAGGACATAGC